>JARQOD010000006.1:6264326-6354058 GCA_033576555.1 Oophaga sylvatica
AAATGATTGTAACAAAACTTAGTTTTTCCCTACAGAGAAGTTTTTCCTCCAGTGCAGCGTAAACATTTCTTATGTAATGCTAGCAGATAACCTGTGCGCACGCGGACACATTTATCCGTGAACGCCATGGCATGCCTCCACAGGATTGTGTTTTTGGCCGCTGTGACTTCGTCTGTTATTTACAATACCAGATGATGTACGCTCTGCCAACACCTCCTTAGCCACTTTAATATTCAGCTCCATGGAACTTTCCATGCAGAAGCGCTGTGAAAAAAAAGTATTTTTACCAGGTTTTGTTGGTGGCATTTCAGAGGAACCAGCAAGGAGCATGAAAATATTTACTAGCAGGAATTCCCTTTTGGCCTTATTCTGCTCTGTTATGACATTCCATAAATCCCCAGAAATGTAAGATGCAATCACTACAAACTGAGATCATCCGAGCATGAGGCATCCACCATCTGTCTTTTCAGCTCATACTAATACCAGGAAATCAACCAACTGCAATGGAACCAGGCACCTTCCAAAAAACGTCACGTCGAGGGTTATCTGACTGATCGCACAATACTGAAGTCTTCCCTGTGTCGTGAACCTAAAGGAGATTCCAAAACTCTACTTCTATGCACAATAAGGGGATGATCCATTCTGTAAAATTCCATTTCCCCTTTTGTGGTCTTAGTGTAACCCTATAAAAGAAATATTCGGGAACAATTTTTGGGCTAAAAATCAATTTTTGAAATTGGGTTTCATTTAAAATGTTTGCATCATTTTCTCTCTGTAACAGCCTATTGCTAGCTCCAGAAGGAGTTAACACAGAGACTGTCAGCGACCGATTTCTTACAGGAGAATTTATAAATCTATATTCCTTTCTCTGAGCTCTTCTCAGTTGAACTGAACTTTGTGAACATAATTTAGTTGTAAGGAGCTTGTTCTATTTCTTGTTTATGCCTCTGACACGATTGTGGTAACGGGTTACTTTTATTGTGTGCACGTTCTCTCAGCCACATTACATGAATGCTTCCTGTCTCATGCTCTTACCAACGAGTCCCTCCTCTCTATCCTCTGAATACATCCAGGTAGTGAGACCCCTATAGGCGGCTCAGCATATAACATATTGCTACATCCTTTGTCTTTTAACTGAAGAAATAACTAAGCTAATATAACTAACATACATGTGAACATTTCAATATTCAAGATATTGGTGACATAAACATAACTGGCAAGCATCATGCTATTAAGATACTTTAAAATACTTGGTTGTATATATAGTCCTTGAGGTGTGCTGGCTTTGTGATCATTCTGCCCGATCTAGTAACATACGATGTGTTACTGCCACTATTCGGTGGTTCTCTCGATTCGGGCGTTACCGCATCTGGTATTGCCTGTCTCTGACCGGAATCTCCACTCTGAACCTGGGCCATCCCTGTAGCCTCTCTGCTTAGACTTGCTGTTTCCTCATCTTGGATATGAGGATACTGTTCATATGACCATGTATCAGATCCTTCTTGCGTTTTCCTCAGATGTCTCCGATTTCTCCTTAGTTTTCCTCCCTCTGTCACAATCTCGTAGGATCTAGGTCCTAGTTTCTGGAGCACCTTTGCTTTTCTCCATTGTTTGTCATATTTGCTCGGCTGCATCCTGATGTTGTCATTTTGTCTCAGTTCTTGTAGATCTTTTGCCGACTGATTATAATAGAACGCTTGTCTATCCTGATTTTTCTTTAGTTTTGACCTCATTCCCCTCACCAGATTTGGCTTCAGAAGACGACTAACTGTTGGTATGAGTGTCCTTGTCCGTTTACTCAGAAGCCTCTGTGCTGGGCTGCTGTCTAGACCTTGGGAAGGTGTGTTTCTGTGGTCCAGTATAGATAGATATACATCTGTCCCTGCCTGTTTCGCTCTCTTAATCAACTTCTTTGCTGTTTTCACCGCTGATTCCGCTTTGCCATTGCTTTGAGGATATCCAGGAGATGATGTATTGTGTTCAAATTCCCATAACTTGCTGAACTCCTTGAACTCTTCTGACCTAAATTGAGCGGCATTATCAGTAAAAACAATCTCTGGAATCCCATATCTGGCAAAATGAGCCTTGAGTTTTTTAATAACTGTTCTTGCTCTTGTATCCTTCAAATGGTCCACTTCCCAAAAATTAGAAAAATAGTCCACAGTTACCAGGTATTCTCTTTCCTCCAATGTGAACAAATCTATTCCTATTTTTGACCATGGTCTATTTGGAACGGCATGTGGTTGCAATGGCTCTTTCGGTTGTTTATCCCCGCCGGACGCACATATCTCACATTGTGCTATGTAACTTTTTATGTGATCATTCATACCCGGCCAATAGAATCATAGAATCATAGAATCATAGAATGGTAGAGTTGGAAGGGACCTCCTGGGCCTTCTGGTCCAAGCCCCTGTTCAAAGCAGGATTCTCTAAATCATCCCAGACAGATGTCTATCCAGCCTCTGTTTGAAGACTTCCATTGAATGAGAACTCACCACCTCTTGTGGCAGCCTGTTCCACTCATTGATCACCCTAACTGTCAAAAAGTTTTTTCTAATATCTAATCTGTGTCTCCTCCCATTCAGTTTCATCCCATTGCTTCTAGTCTTTCCTTGTGCAAATGAGAATAAAGATGATCCTTCTACAATGTGACAGACCTTGAGATATTTGTAGACAGCTATTAAGTCTCCTCTCAGTCTTCTTTTTTGCAAGCTAAACATTCCCAAATCCTGCAACCGTTCCTCATAGGACATGGTTTGCAGACCGGTCACCATTCTGGTGGCTCTTCTCTGAACTTGCTCCAGTTTGTTGATGTCTTTTTTAAAATGTGGTGCCCAAAACTGGACACAGTATTCCAGATGAGGTCTGACCAAAGAGGAGTAGAGGGCAATAATGACCTCACGTGATCTAGACTGTATGCTTCTGTTGATACATCCTAGAATTGCATTTGCCTTTTTTGCTGCTGCATCACACTGTTGACTCATGTTAAGTCTGTGATCAATTAGTATACCCAAGTCTTTTTCACATGTGCTGTTACTTAGCCCTATTCCTCCCATTTTGTATATGCTTTTTTCATTTTTATTGCCCAGATGTAGTACTTTGCATTTTTCCCTGTTAAAATCCATTTGTTAGTTGCTGCCCACTGCTCCAGTTTATGTATATCTTTTTGAATCCTCTCTCTCTCTTCTCTAGTATTAGCTACCCCTCCTAGCTTTGTGTCATCAGCAAATTTGATCAGTTTACCCTCAATTCCTTCATCTAAATCATTGATAAAGATGTTGAACAATACAGGGCCCAAAACAGAGCCTTGTGGTACCCCACTTGAGACATTCTTCCAACTGGATGTGCAGCCATTTACAACCACTCTTTGGGTCCGATCACTAAGCCAGTTATGAATCCACCTAACAGTTGCCTTGTCCATTCCATACTTAGTCATTTTTTCAATAAGGATTGTGTGAGATACTTTGTCAAATGCTTTGCTGAAGTCAAGATATACTATATCTACAGCATTTCCCTGATCCACCCAGTCAGTGATTCTGTCATAGAAGGAAATTAAGTTAGTCTGACATGACTTATTAGTTACAAACCCATGCTGACTCTGTTTAATCACTTCATTCTTATCCAGGTACTTGCATACATGTTCTTTAATAATTTGTTCAAAGATCTTTCCTGGTATAGAAGTCAGACTCACCGGCCTGTAGTTCCCTGGGTCCACCTTCTTCCCCTTTTTGAAGATAGGAACAACATTTGCTCTTCTCCAGTCTTCTGGGACTTCTCCTGTTCTCCAAGAATTTTCAAAGATTATGGACAGGGGTTCAAGAATTTCTTCTGCTATCTCCTTCAGTACCCTGGGGTGTAATTCATCTGGACCTGGAGACTTGAATTCATTTATGTTAGCTAAGTGTTTCCTCACTGTCTTTCTGTTTATAGATATCCTGGATTCTTCTATTCCTTTAATAGGACAGTGAAGATCAGTTGATGTTGCATTTCCTTTCTGAGAGAAAACAGATGCAAAATAGGAATTTAAAAGTTCAGCCTTCTCAACATCCTGACTTACCATTTCATCATTTTCATCCTGTAAAAATCCTATAGCATCTTTGACTTTTCTTTTACTTTTGACGTATCCCCAAAATCCTTTTTTGTTGCTTTTGACGTCACTTGCAAGCCTTAATTCATTGTCAGCTTTAGATAATCTGATTTGTGCCCTGCAGGTTCTGCAGACGGCATTATATTCTTCTTTAGATATGCCTCCCTCTTTCCATTTGATAAACATTTCTTTCTTCCTTTTTAGCATGTGTTTAAGTTCTATGTTCATCCATCCTGGTTTCCTTAAATGCTTCCCATTCTTCCCTCTTTTCGGAATTGTTAACGATTGTGCTTTGAGAATCTCATTTTTCAAGATTTTCCATCCTTCCTGGACATTTTTGTCCTTAAGGATATCCAGCCATTGGATCCCTCCAATTCTCTTTCTGAGTTCCTTAAAATCTGCCTTTCTGAAATCTAACCTTGACGTCTGAGTCTTCACAGGTCTTCCTCCTCTTGTTATCCAAAATTCTAAAATAGCATGGTCACTACCTCCTAGAGTCCCAGCCACTCTTACCTCCTCCACCATTTCCTCCCTGTTTATGAGGATTAGATCCAAGGTAGCAGATCCCCTTGTTTTCTCCATTACCTTTTGGAAGATAAAGTTGTCAGCAAGAGAGGATAAGAATTTCCTGGACCTGTTAGTTTTGCCTGAGAGAGATTCCCAACAAATGTCTGGATAGTTGAAATCTCCCATGACCACTATGTCATATTTTTTGGAGAACTTGGCCATTTGATGCATAAAGAGTTCATCCATATCTTCAGCTTGCACAGGCGGCCTGTAGTAAATGCCTACAATGGTGTCCTTTCCATTGTTCTGTCCTTGTATTCTTACCCAAACAGTTTCCACAGAACTCCCAGTCTCTGAAGCGTCAATCTCTGTGCAGATATACGATTTTCTAACATACAATGCAACACCTCCTCCTCGTTTATCAAGTCTGTTTCTTGCAAATAAGTTGTATCCTTCTAGCCTTGTATTCCAATCATGTGTATCGTCCCACCAAGTCTCAGTGATTCCAATGACATCATATTTCTTCTCCTGCGTTAGTAGCTCCAGTTCTCCTTGTTTGTTGCCCATGCTTTGTGCATTCGTATAGAAACACTTTAGTTTGTGTTGGTTTCTCTTCCTTCAATATTTTTATTATGTAAATTTTTTTGTCTTTGTTCTTCCCCTTCACTTCTAATAGCAGATTCTCAATAGTATTTGTCAAGTGTATGGATTTTTCTGGCGTTTTGCTTCCCTTCCCACATTGTTCTAGTGTAAAGCTCTCCTGATGAGTGTAGCAAGGCGACTTCCAAATACATGTTTTCCAGTCTTCGTAAGGTGCACCCCATCTCTAGCAAGTAGTCCATCGTACAGGTAATTCACTCCGTGATCCAGAAATCCAAATCCTTGCTGACGGCACCATCGACGTAGCCAGTTGTTCACCTGCAGAATCTTATTCCACCTCCTTGTTCCATGGCCATCCACTGGGAGGATGGAAGAGAAGACCACCTGCGCTCCCAGTTCTTTCACTTTCTTATCTAAGTTTTCAAAGTCACTGCAGATGGTTTCCAGGTCGTTTCTAGCGGTGTCATTTGTCCCCACATGTATTAGCAGGAATGGGTAGTCATCTTTAGGTCTGAAGAGTCCTGATATCCTGTCAGACACATCTTTAATTTTTGCACCTGGAAGACAATAAAACTGATTCTCTTGCTCGCCGCAAACATCCTTCAATGCCCAAGTGGGACGAGTGTAATTTCTGTAGTATGTCTCTTCTCAGAGTCTCCGGTATCACTGCCCTTTCTCCCTTTATGATGATTCCTTGGTGTACTGACAGTTCATCTCGTATATGGAAGAATGGAGCAACTTCCTTTGGAGCATGCTGCTTATATTTTGGCCAGCCCTGCAGGATCACAGTTTTTAATATCTGTAGTGTTTTATCTTTTTCTGTGAAGGTCTGTATTTGTTTCAGTTTATCTTTAGATACTGCAAGATAATCACACATATTGATGTTGTCCATTTCTTGTCCTTTATCCTCTGAGTTGGGTAAGTATGCTCTGCTTAGAGTATCTGCAATCAACAAGTCTTTTCCTGGACAATATCCAATTTCATAATCATATTTTTGAAGTCGCAGAAGCATGCGCTGCAGTCTCTTTGGTGCATTTAGTAGCGGTTTTTTTTGTAATGCTCTCCAACGGTTTGTGATCTGACTGTACTGTTACCTGTCGACCGTATGTGTACTGATGAAACCTTTCCATTCCAAACACCACAGCTAGTAACTCCTTTTCGATTTGGGCATATCCCTGCTCTGTCGGTGTTAGCGCTTTGCTTGCAAATGTGATTGGTTGCCGCTCTTGCATTAATGTGGCACCTAGGCCTTTTTCTGATGCATCACATTGGACTACCACCTCTAACTGTGGATCAAAATATTTTAAGGTTGCTGTGTCTGCAATGGCTGTCTTTACTGATTGAAAGCCGTCTCCTGTGCTTCTGTCCATTCCCACAACACATCTTTGTGAGTTAGCTGTCTCATTGGCTCACACATGTCTGATAGATTCTTGCAAAACTTGGACAGATAATTCACCATGCCCAAAAATCGTTGTACTCCACACACATCTGTTGGGGTAGGCATCTCTTGTATCGCCTTCACCTTTTCTGGATCCACTTTCACTCCATTTGAGGTTAGAAGATGTCCTATATATGGCACTTCCGTCATTTTCAGTTTCAACTTTTCCAAGTTCAACTTTATCCTTTTTTCTCTACACCTATCTAAAAATTGTAGCATCCTTGTATCGTGATTCTTTATTGCAGATTGCATATCGTCACCTTCTCCCACTATTAATATATCATCTGCTATCGTCTTTACCCCTGGGAGTCCTTCCAAAGCTTGCATCAACTTCTGCTGAAATATTTCTGGAGCTGGTGTCAGTCCCATGGGCATTCTCAGCCATTTACGGCGACCAAATGGAGAAGAAAACGTTGTCAATAAACTGGATTCTTCATCCAGTTCCACATGCCAAAACCATTTTTTACGTCACAAACTGAAAATATTTTTGCCTTTGATAAATCTGGTAGCACATCCTCTATTGTAGGCATCGGATAGTGATTCCTTTTGAGAGCTTTGTTGAGTGGTTTGGGATCGATACAAATTCTTAGTTTTCCTGATGGTTTCTGCACTATGACCAAACTACTTATCCAGTCTGTGCTCTGATGGACGACTTCTATCATGCCTCGCTTTTCTAAATCCTGTAGTTCTTCTTTCAATGGCTGAAGTAGCGCTACAGGCACTTTTCTTGTCGGTAATCTGGTAGGTTGTACTGTGTTATCAATTTCCAGTTTGTGTTTTCCTTCAAAACATCCATCACCCTCAAATACATCCGCATACTGTGTTTTTATAATCTGTAAATCTAGATTGCTGTCTGCTTTTGGGATATCCTTCAACTCTGTTTGACTTCCACAGACATAATGTTATGGAATTGTACCTTTATTAAGTCCATTGCCTGAACTGCTTTTATACCTAGTAACGGTATGTGGTCACCACCCTGCAGCACTGTAAATTGGGCTCTATAACTCTTTCTGTTGCATGGGTTACTAACCTTAGTTTGCATGTCCCAAGAGGTTTCAGTATCGTTTTGTTGTACATCATAAGTACCTTATCAGTAGGTTCAATGAACACCTGTTATTTAGTAGATCCTCCGGTATGACATTGCAACTTGCTCCACAGTCCAACTGAAATCTAATGGGTTTGTCATTTAATAAAAGAGTTGCAAACAGTTGTCTTGTATCTTTAGGTTCTGGCTGTCTGACTGTATTGACATTCTCTGTTGCAGACTGTAGCTGTATCCATGTAATATCTTCTGCACTGTCATTGTTATTGTCCTGTGTAACACTGTGAATTTCTCTGTGCTTTTTAAAGGGCTTAAGTCTGCAGAGAGCTGCGAAATGATTCATCTTACCACAGGTCCTGCAGCTTTGTCCATATGCTGGACACTTCTCTTTGTCTCTCTCATGTCTTCTGCCACAGTATCTGCATTGGACTGTTCTCGCTGGGTGCTCTGCTTTTCCTCTCATGGTTACTGCATGTACTGGCTCCTCAGTGGTGTCTGCCATCATCTTCAGGCTGTCTCTTGTCAGCTCTGCAGCTCTGCTTATTTGCATGCATTTCTCTAGGGTTAACTCCCCCTCTCTCAGCAGTCTCTCTCTTAGCTGTGGCTCTCTGATGCCGCACACTATTCTGTCTCTGATAAGAGAATCTCTGATCTCTCCAAAGCTGCATGTTGCTGCCAGTCTTTTCAGCTCAGTCACATAGCGTCTATATTCTCTCCCATCTCCTGATTTCTGGTGAAAAACTTAAATCTTTCCACTGTCTCATTCTTCTTGGGGTCACAGTGCTTATCAAATGCCTGTACAATGTCTGCCAGACTGTCCGTACCGTCCTGGATCAGGGTCTGAGCAAGTTCTCTGCCTTTTTCTCCAATCAGATAGTGGAAGAGCTTCACCTTACGCTTCTGATCATTGGTGTCTACTGTAAGATCCACATACAGAGTAAACTCCTCCTTCCAATTTCTCCAGGTCTGCGATAGATTTGAGGACATGATGTCTAGTCTCTGAGGAGGTTTTAATGCGGTCTCCATAATGCTGTACTGTGGGCACTGTACTTACAGTTGAGCTTTGTACCACAAGCTGCCTGGATTGTCTGTCCACTTGTTCTTTATAGGTTCAGCCCTGCTGCCACCATGTTCTATTTCTTGTTTATGCCTCTGATACGATTGTGGTAACGGGTTACTTTATTGTGTGCATGTTCTCTCAGCCACATTACATGAATGCTTCCTGTCTGCTGCTCTTACCAACGAGTCCCTCCTCTCTATCCTCTGAATACATCCAGGTAGTGAGACCCCTAGAGGCGGCTCAGCATATAACATATTGCTACAGAGCTCAGAGGAAGGAAACTCTAATGCCAGAAAGATCTCACTGATGGACTTTTGGTTAACTCCCTCGCATTCTGCAATAGAGAGCGCAAAACAGATGCTGCATAAGGCAAACGTTACAAAAATTTTAAGGAAAAGCTGACTGCATAATGAATTTTAGAAAAAAAATACATGCTGACATGACATCCCCACTATCATCATGGGCGACTTCAACATTCCCATTGACACTTCCCTCTCAGCTGCCACTAAACTTCTATCTCTCACTTCCTCCTTCGGCCTCGCTCGATGGTCTTCTGC
The DNA here is from genome assembly GCA_033576555.1 of Oophaga sylvatica. Lineage (NCBI taxonomy): Eukaryota > Metazoa > Chordata > Amphibia > Anura > Dendrobatidae > Oophaga > Oophaga sylvatica. The sequence continues at coordinate 6,273,618 of JARQOD010000006.1, forward strand.
AGCCACTCACAAAGATGGCCACACACTAGACCTCATCTTCACCCGCCTCTACTCCCTATCTAACCTCTCTAACTCACCTCTCCCTCTTTCTGACCACAACCTACTTACATTCTCTTCCTTCTCCTCTCCAGGTCCACAGTCCCCACTCCACAAACTTGCCGACCCTCGCAGAAATCTTAAACATCTCGATCTACACTCACGCTCTGAATTCCTTCTCCCTCTTACAGTCATAAGTTCCCTGCACAATGTGGATGCTGCTGACGCTTTATATAGCACCACAATAGCTGTAGCTCTAAAATTGGTCGCCCCTCTCACACACAGCCAACCCTGACACACCAGCATAACCAAAGAACTGAGGTGAGCTTCCAGGGCTGCTGAGCAGAGATGGAAAAGATCCCACTCTAATGAGCAATTCATTGCATTCAAACAGTCCCTCACTACTTTCAAGGCCACACTCATTACAGCAAAACAAACCTACTTCTCATCTCTCATATCCTCCCTTTCTCACAACCCTAAACAGTTATTCAACACCTTCAATTCTCTCCTCAGTCCCCCAGCACCTCCTCCCTCTCTACTCATCTCAGCTGAAGACTTTGCCTCATTCTTCAAGCAGAAGTTTGATAACATCAGAGAAAGCTTTGGCCTACAACCCTTCTTCCTAACTACTCAGCCCTCCTCCTCCAAAACCAACTTCTCCACTACTTTACAAAACCTTGCTTAACTACTTCAGGGCCCCATTTAAAATGAAAACATTGGATACTCACCTTCCACAGCAGCAACGTCCAGTGATGTTAGCACTGCCGTTTTCCATGGGCCATGTGACATTGCAGTGTCATGTTTTTGTGCCAACCAACAATTGTCACATGACCTGCTGGGAAATGGAATAGGAGAACACCAATATCAATAGAACAATGCCGTTGTAGAAGGTGAGTATGCATTGTTTTTATTTAAGGGGGTACCTTTTCTGTTTTTGTGTGTTCCTAATTTTTTTTATTAAAATTATTAAATTTTCTATATTTTTTATGGCAGGCAGTCACCACCTTGACTTGTACCAAGTCACCATCAGTAGAGAGGAGTCTGCTCTGGCTTATAACCAAGCTTCAAAAGGACGTGTCGGGGAAAACAGTATCAGCCCTGCTGTGGACTAACCAAGGAATGCAGAGTGTTTCCAGAAGGTAAGATGTGAAGATAGAAAATAGCAATAGATTTTGATCATGTGGACCGTCAATTTCGATTGCATGAGCAGTGGATCTTGATCTTGTAAGTGGTGGATCTTGATCGTGTGAGCAGTGGATCTCAATCGCATGGGCAGTGGATTTCGATCATGTGAGAAGAGGATTTCGATTGCGTGAACGGTGGATCTTGATCATGTGAGCAGTGGATTTCGAACCTGTGAGCAGCGGATGTCAATCATGTGAGCAGTGGATTTCGAACCTGTGAGCAGCGGATGTTGATCATGTGAGCAGTGGATTTCGAACCTGTGAGCAGCGGATGTTGATCATGTGAGCAGTGGATTTCGAACGTGTGAGTAGTGGATCTCGATTGTGTGAGTAGTGGATCTCAATCGCGAGAGCAGTGGTTTCGATCATTCCAGCAATGGGGAAATTGGGTTTATCTCCCCTCAGACTGTAGACAACAAGAAAGGGTCTAGTGATGATTAGAACTGCCTGTGGCCTGTGTTTAGAGACCAGGCCGAGGCTTGTGGTGTACGTGGTTTGTGAACTTCTGCCAGGGTCCGGGTGCACTCCCTGCCGCAAGGAGCAGGAGCAACCTGACAGAAAGCCCGGGGAGTAAATGTGGACACTGTCAGGAGACTGGGCACCGTATCCTTATAACCATATGTTTGTGGGCCTTCACCCAGGTAAGGGCAGACCAATGTATATTGTATTTTTCTTATGTTAATACTGTGGTTTCAGCTTAGTATTATTTTGAGTAGCGCAAAGTTCAGTGTGACAAAGCGCCAGTTGCTGCCTGGTGGAGGGTCCGTCAGGGACAGGTAGTTGACGAATAGGATATCGGCGTCACACTTTTCAGTAGCGCTAGGTTTGCGGTTTTCTAAAGTAGTGTTAATGGAACCAGGGCCAGACTGGTAGCCACACAACCGAGAGGGTCTTGTGATAGCGCCAGATAGCCTAAACTGTTTTTAACACAAAAAAGTGTAATTTCCTTGTATTTTGACTTATTAATTAATTGTGTAAATAATTGAGCAGTGACCCTAAGTTCACCAGAGTGACCCCAAAGTGTCCTCACTTTACAGCAGGTGTAGAGGTCGTCTGGCCATGTGCAGGTCTCTGCGGTCCCATAAGGACCTAGATCTTCAGATATAGACCTAGATCTATACATTTGTTCTCTACTACGACCTGGAAGACAGTGACAATTAAGCCGTCGGAGTGCAAGGCGTAGACGCGATGAGACGTCAGGCAGTCAGTTTTGCTTGAGTTAATGCATGTTCTGAATTGAATTCAACACTTAATCGCTTTGTTAGCCGGTGTGGACAAATCAATTGTTACTAGTAACGCCAGCAATGTAATGATTTACATTCAGCTGAATTATTCAGCAGCTTCTATCAAAGCATAATCTAACATTGCTTTGGTGTTTAATGCTTCCCTCTGATCTTCGGCAGTCATGAATTATTTAAAGCATTCATAACGTTCTCAAATTTCTTAACAGAAAAGGTGCCATATTATCTCTCGCCGTAAGGCAGAGAACTTAAAGAAAAAAGAAAAAAAAACAACATATGTAAGGTATAAAAAAGAAAAAAAACTCCAAGATGGGTCTAATTGAGGCATAATTCTCATTTTTGTTGATAATTTCTGGGACAATATAAATTCACCTGATCCTTGGGGAACTCCGAATAAAGTGCTCATTATATTCTTAAATACCCGAATAAGTGAAACAATGTATCAAATAAAGATCAAAAAGTTCTGCAAAACATAAAAGAGATGCTAAAAATAAAATGAGATAATAGAAATGAGCTCCTTGGTACGTGTGTTAAGAGTTGCTCCATGTGGGACATTTATGGCATACTGATTGAATATGCCGTACTTGCCCATCAGGATTGTAGTCACAACCTGGTGCTGGAGTCATATGAAACCCCAAAAAGTCCCTTTGGCCCCTATGAGAAAATAAAAGATCTTTGATAGGGGCCATGTTGGAAATTTTGCTTTGGGAGCCACAAACTTCAAGTTACCCCAATAGCTGGGACTTGAATCAACAAATGCTACATGTACACAGCAGTGTTCAAAATAATAGCACTGTGTGCAAAAACACGAGTTAATCCCAAGATTTTCTCCTAGTTTTTATTTTCAGCATTGGGAACATTGCATACTGTTTTCTAATTCTGAACATGAAGAGAAATGTAGATAATTTATAACTACTTTACAGAAAATAGCAAAAAATGAACATTGGGCCGTTCTATTAAACAGCAGTGTCTGCATTTGTCTTTACAGACTCACAATATGTATTTTTGTGAATTTAGCATTCCTGTGAATCGCTAACCTAATATTTCGCTGTTACCCACAGGTTTTTACAACTGCTTCACATCTATGTTGCAAAGAGTCATACAACTTCTGGCCCGTGTCATATGTTATTCCAGCCCAGAATGCTTAGACTACATGTTAGGGTTGGCGGATTGCACTGAATAAAAATAAATAATAAAGTGCAATCGCAACTCGGGGTCCACCGTGCAGGAGTGAGCCTGCTGCTAGAGTGAACAATCGCAACTCGGGGTCCACCGTGCAGGAGTGAGCCTGCTGCTAGAGTGAACAATCGCAACTCGGCGTCCACCGTGCAGGAGTGAGCCTGCTGCTAGAGTGAGCAATCGCAAGTCGGGGTCCACCGTGCAGGAGTGAGCCTGCTGCTAGAGTGAACAATCGCAACTCGGGGTCCACCGTGCAGGAGTGAGCCTGCTGCTAGAGTGAACAATCGCAACTCGTGGTCCACCGTGCAGGAGTGAACCTGCTGCTAGAGTGAACAATCGCAACTTGGGTCCACCGTGCAGGAGTGACCTGCTGCTAGAGTGAACAATCGCAACTCGGGGTCCACCGTGCAGGAGTGAGCCTGCTGCTAGAGTGAGCAATCGCAACTCGTGGTCCACCGTGCAGGAGTGAACCTGCTGCTAGAGTGAACAATCGCAACTCGGGTCCACCGTGCAGGAGTGAGCCTGCTGCTAGAGTGAACAATCGCAACCGGGGTCCACCGTGCAGGAGTGAGCCTGCTGCTAGAGTGAGCAATCGCAACTCGTGGTCCACCGTGCAGGAGTGAGCCTGCTGCTAGAGTGAACAATCGCAACTCACGGTCCACTGTGCAGGAGTGAGCCTGCTGCTAGAGTGAACAATCGCAACCCGGGGTCCACCGTGCAGGAGTGAGCCTGCTGCTAGAGTGAACAATCGCAACTCACGGTCCACGTGCAGGAGTGAGCTGCTGCTAGAGTGAACAATCGCAACTCAGGGTCCACCGTGCAGGAGTGAGCCTACTGCTAGAGTGAACAATCGCAACTCGGGGTCCACCGTGCAGGAGTGAGCCTGCTGCTAGAGTGAGCAAATCGCAACTTGTGGTCCACCGTGCAGGAGTGAGCCTGCTGCTAGAGTGAGCAAATCGCAACTTGTGGTCCACCGTGCAGGAGTGAGCCTGCTGCTAGAGTGAACAATCGCAACTCGGGGTCCACTGTGCAGGAGTGAGCCTGCTGCTAGAGTGAGCAAATCGCAACTTGTGGTCCACCGTGCAGGAGTGAGCCTGCTGCTAGAGTGAACAATCGCAACTCAGGGTCCACCGTGCAGGAGTGAGCCTGCTGCTAGAGTGAACAATCGCAACTCGGAGTCCACCGTGCAGGAGTGAGCCTGCTGCTAGAGTGAACAATCGCAACTCAGGGTCCAACCGTGCAGGAGTGAGCCTGCTGCTAGAGTGAACAATCGCAACTTGGAGTCCACCATGCAGGAGTGAGCCTGCTGCTAGAGTGAACAATCGCAACTCGGAGTCCACCGTGCAGGACTGAGCCTGCTGCTAGAGTGAACAATAGCGGAACAAAGCAGCAGCGTTCACCTTAAACAGTCTGTGTTAACTCCACGCAGTGTGAACAGAACGCAGAATACTCAGCTCTCTTAGCTTCACAGAGAGGTAGAGGGTAAGAGAAAAAACTCAAAAGACGCTAGGACAAACCCTGTTGACTTCACAGGGGAGCACAGCTCTTTAGGTTGGATCTTGCCCTGTAACTGACCTGTGCTAATAGCACATGTGGCCGAAACAGGTGCTAAGCCAAACGGGGGCAAAAATCCCTAAGAGGCATAAACCCAGAAGGTAGGTAAATACACACACGAGCAGAGAGAGATAGAGTATCCACTCACACACACCAACCATATACGATACTAGCGCACCCGCGTGCACCGCTGAGAGCCTTTTAAACCCAAAGCTCCACCTCAAACACGCTGACATCACCCGTGGGTCAATCTGGAGCTGCCACATCACCAGAGCAGCTAACATCCGATCACCAATAGGAAGACCCCACATCACGGACATCACGGACATGCTCAGTAAGGTGATCTCTGGACTTAGACTCCAGGACTAAAAGCTGCCCTTGTATAACACTGATTACCATAGACTTGGCTGGAGAGCCAGCGGTAACCAAAGGCGTACCACGAGCGTGAGCAAGACGCTGGGACCGACGTCCATGCTAAGCAACAGTCTCAGCGGCCAGACAACACCTGGGATCTATCCCGTGCAGCGGGAAAATCCGGGTGCCTAACACTACATCCCATAATTTTTGGGCATTTGTTGGCTTTGCCTCAGAAACGTCATTTTTGATGTCACCCCACAAGTGTCCTATCGGATTAAGGTCCGGGGATTGGCCTGACCACTCCATAACCTCAATGTTGTTGGACTGGAACCAATATTTTGTTCCTTTACTGGTGTGTTTAGGATCGTTGTTTTGTTAAAACACCATTTCAAGGGCATCTCCTCTTCAGCGTAATGCAACATGACCTCTTCAAGTATTGTAATATATGCAAACAGGTCCATGATCCCTGGTATGCGGTAAATAGGTCCGGCACCACAGTAAGAGCATCATGCCCATATCATGATGCTTCACCACCATACTTCACTGTGTGCAGAGTGCACTGTGGCTGAATGCAGAGTTTGGGGGTCGTCTGATGAACTGTCTGTGGCCATAAGACCCAAAAATAACAATTTTACTTTCATCAGTCCACGAAATGTTTCTCCATTTCTCTTTAGGCCAGGTGATATGTTCTTTGGCAATTTGTATCGGCTTCGGTACATGTCTTTTTTAAACAGTGGGACGTTGTGGGGACTTCTTGCTCAGAGATTAGCGTCACACAGGCGTCTTCTGTCACTGTCCTCACAGGTAACTGGAGACTTGGGCTACCTGATTCATACCTGGTTCTTCACAGAACGATTGACCTCATTAACTGAACCCCACACTGTTATTATTTTGATCACCCCCTTTCGATTAATTATTCTAATACACAGACTCCAAAATATGCAGATCATGAATCTGAGTCTGGTGGTTTTCTTAGAGTCTACTGCACCAACTGGTAAATTGTTTGACATGTGGTAATGTCATTTATACCAAAAACAGTCATTAATCTGGTCAGTCATATTAAACTGCTAGTATTTTGAATACTATTTGTTTGGTAGGGAATTCCCACATGTATTCAGTCTGTCTAGCAGTCGCAAATCATGCAGCAGAGGCGACAGAAATTAAATCTCGAGCACGGCAAAATACTCGGAGGACACCCATGCATGCTCGGGACAACCCGAGCAACGAGTTGATACCAAAATGTTCTATTTTGGTCTATCTGACCACATGACCTTCTCCTATGCCTCCTATGGTCATTAGCAGATTTCAAATGGGCCTAGACATGTGCTGGTGAGAGCAGGGGAACCTTGCGTGCCCTGCAGGATTGTAATCCATGATGGGGTAGTATGTTACTAACTGTAATCTTTGAGACTGTGGTCCCAGATCTATTCAGGTCATTGACCAGGTCCTCCCATGTAGTTCTGCGCTGATTCCTGACCTTTCTCAGAATCATCCTTACTCCACAAGGTGAGATATTGCATGGAGCCCCAGACCGAGGAAGGTTGACAGTCATCTTGTGATTTTCCATTTTCTAATAATTGCGCCAACAGTTGTTGCTTCTCACCGAGCTTCTTGCCTGTTGTCCTGTAGCCCATCCCAGCCTTGTGTAGGTCTACAATTTTGTCCCTGGTGTCTTTAGACAGCTCTTTGGTCTTGGCCATGGTGGAGAGGTTGGAGTGTGATTGATTGATTGAGTGTGTGGACAGGTGTCTTTAATACAGGTAACGAGTTCAAACAGGAGCAATTAATACAGGTAATGAGGGCAGAGTAGGAGGCTTCTTACAGAAAAACTAACAGGTCTGTGAGAGACAGAATTTCTGGTTGGTCGGTGATCAAATACTTATTTCATGCAATAAAATGCAATTTAATTAGTTAAATATCTTGCAATGTGATTTTCTGTTTTTTATTTTTAGATTCTGTCTCTCACAGGTGAAGTGTACCTACGATAAAAATTAACAGACCTCTTCATTTTTTTAGGTGGGAAAACTTGCAAAATTGGCAGTGTATTAAATACTTATTTTCCCCACTTTAGGTATAGGTTGTCATGGTGGCAAGTCTAAAACCAATATAGGTATTAAAGTGTTTTTTAGGAGATTGAAAATGAAGTGAATGGAAAATTAATTTTAACCCCTTTCTGATGACTGTTTTAGACATCTGACACCCACCTGTAACTGTTGCAATATAAGTCTCTATATAACCCCAACAACCCCTAGTGTTGCTATCGGGGAGATCCAGTGTTTTTTTTCCGGTAGCTGGGGCCTATCACAAGTTTGTCTCATTTGTGATTTCCATTTGCAGCCTCCATCTCTAATTTTTAGTTGTCTCTGAGCTAGTGGGTGGAGATTAGCTACCTTGATGTTTCCCATACACAGCACACACAGACATGGAAGATTCCTGCTTTCTTGTCTCTATGCCTCACATTTTCACGAGCAGCAACAGTATGGCAAAAATGATAGAGCAGTGCTGACCGTTGTAGATGTGAATCCAGCTCTGAAGTGAAATAAAACACTAACTAGAAAACGCCAGTACAATTTGTGCATGTTTGTGTGTAACTCTCTTAGGCCGGGATCACACATGCGAGAAACACGGCTGAATCTCGCATGTGAAATCCCAGCTCTGGCGCCGGCACTCGGGAGTGGAGTGTGCGGCTGCATGTAGTTATATGCAGCCGCTCGCTCCACTCCCGAGTGCGGCGCCAGAGCTGGGATTTCACATGCGAGACTCAGCTGTGTTTCTCGCATGTGTGATCCCGGCCTTAGTCTACTCCTCACTTAATCTCCTCTTCCACTTTCCATAGACTTCAATAGACAGCAGTAATCATTCAAAGTAAATGAGGAGTTCAGAAGGCAGGCGGAGGAAAAGTGAAAAATCAAAAGTTAATCCCTACTTTTATATCTAAATAAGATTCAAATTCAGCATTGTAAATTTTCAGCAAAGTTTTTTTCGTTTTCTAGAGCAAAAAGTTCAAGATGAAACTAGTAAAATATTCTTGAATTTTTAAGATTTTATTCCTAGATTTGGAAACAGAAAATGTTTATTCAAAGTCCACAGACCAGGCAGCGGTTGTTTCTCACCCAGGTAATGACATTACAGGGAATGTGTTAATCTGAATCTTAGTAGTCACGTCTGCATCAGAAGGTTACAATGTATAAGTTAATGTGACTCTGCATGAGGCTCAAACCTTCAAACTTTGTGTTAGGCTCTGTTCACACATGCATTTTGTGATTACAATTCTCTGTTTCTTTCTAATAGGTTTAAGTTGCAAACAAAAGACTATGGAATCTATTGGGATTTATTTGATTTCTGTCATGGTGCTTACGCCAGATTAACGGATGAAGCAAAATTCAAATTCAACCGTTCGTGCAGTTTCTCCATGGAAATATGATTTGCAGAGAATTTTTTTCTATGTATTTAATGTGCCTTATTATTCCCTGGGGTCTCTCCAGTTCCAGAGCATAATATATATAATATGTAAAACTAGTAAATTCCTTATACTCACCTTACTGCTCACCTCTCTGGCTCCTCTGCTCCTCACCTTGACCCGTACAGTTCTTGCTGCATCTTCTAATCTCTGCTGCTCATGCTGGAATCTCCGAACTCCTCATGCTGAATCGAGACTTCCAGCTTTCATGGGGCGCGGGAGGTCACGGCATCATGACATGATGACAGACGCTGTGACTTTTCACGTGTGAAGCGGCAGGGGATCTACCAGCGCGAGCGGTGGAGGATCTGAAGATGAAGTGACGACCGGATGGAGGGTGAGTAAAAGTAATTTTTAAAAAAAAATGTATGTTTTGATGAACCATTATGGTTTAAAAAATATTGGGTAGAAGTCGCCATTGTTCAGAATCTGAGCAAATACTAATTGTAAAAAATCCGCATTTTGCCGAATGTGGATTTTTGTAAAATTCAAGTAGAATTCAACTCCATTCAAATGTATTCGCTCATCTCTAGTGTTTACCATTTTACAGGAAGTATGGAGGAGTCTCTTAGATCAACACTTGAAAAGCATAAAAGCTTCTCCATGTAGAAGTATTGAGGAATGAATCAGTGCAGAATGTTGGACCTAATTATAGCTCACGGGGCATACTGTCATTGAAGAGACCCAACTCAGTGCCGAGACTTATTTTCAAGGCAATTCTCCAAGGAAAAAAAAGCAAATATACTAAAAGTAGCTTATACCGGTCAAACCATAGAGCTATCTGTCACTGAGGAAGTAAAAACAAGATCATTGATTCATGGCAAACTGAATTTAGTCAAATTTTACCCCAAAATTCTGTCCCGCTCCTGTCCATCTTCCAATTGGTTCTCCTATCCTTTATCTTCGCTCTTCATTTAATTGGCCACACCATCAATTAACTTTATGACAGTGTGGGACCTAGTGAATGAATAGAACAATTTGGAGGACCGGTGGCACCATTCATGGCCGCTGTACAATGTGGCGAGCTATGGCAGTTTCGGTGTTCCGCGCTAACTTCTGGTAGGATGTGGTCCTCAAGGCTTAGTCCAGTGGATTACTAATGCAGCCACCAGATCAGGAGGTGCAAATCGATTTGCTCCATTTCTACCGATAACCCCTTCTAAGGATATAGCTTCTCAATAATAATTTTGTCTTTTCTGGAATTTGTGGAAAATACAACAGACAATTGATAAACATGGAATGAAAATGACAATAATTTAAAAATTGTCCACATTGGACCTGAATCTCATTGACATCAGTTGCACATGGTAAGCGTCTGTGTGCATGAGGAGTTAATGGCTTTGCAAGTTATTGCTCTGATGAAAATCCTGTGACTTGTGGTCGACTCTTTAGGGCCATTTCTCCTTTGATGCAAATTATAACGAGCTTCACTTTCTAGTGACTGTTGCTATCATGACTGTACACGAGTAATAACACTATTTCTAGGCATTATTGGACTTGTATCCTTAGTGGTTTATCTGTGTGTCTCTCTGCTCCTATATCCCTCCAGCTTCTCCCCCTTCTTTTTCCAAAATCTTTTATGGTCACTAGATGTAATTAGATTCTTTACTGAAGACAGATATGTAGACAGATTCGAGCAGTTTGAATGATCAATGCAGGAGACATGAATTTTACTATTAAATAGGGAATCGGACATTTTTCTTTAACAAGATATATTGCACAATTTCTTAGCTTCACTAGTACTAATAATTTCTGAAAAACAACAGTGACTATTTAAAGGGGATGTCCGTTTAAAAAATGGGACAGAGGTGGATAATGTAATAAATTAGCAAAAAATTAGTCTTACTTATCTGTTATAGCCCCTTCTGCTCTGCTGTGACTTGATCAACCTTAGCCAGATTTTTTTCTTACAACGGATAATCCCCTTAACATAACTAATATCTATTCAAACATGGACAAATAATCAGATTTTCATGATCAGTTTGTGAATTATTGTTTTTGATGACTATTTGGCACATATTTATGGGAGAATATGATCGTAATGGTTTGGACACAAACCCTTCAAGTCTCCACAAATTCCTGTTGAATTCCTTACAGCGAGAAGTTTGTGACTTTTTATAAAAAAGACCATCTTCACACCCGGCTGTCTGGTTTACATTATTCGAGGGGCTAACTTATCACCCCCTTATGTTGGCAAACAAACTGTGTTATTTATGCCAAAAACTATAAATAATGCATGCGCTCACGCGAGTGGTTCATCCCTTTACATGAGCACAACTTCCGTTAGACTGAAGACAGATTTAGACCCGTTGTGTTACAACTTACACATTGAAATTCGGTTGTGGGCACTGTTTAACACAACACATTTATGCATATATGTGCAAATCGGGCATGAAGAGTGTGGCTGGTAAACAGGGTAGCATACAAGATGAGATCTTTACAGAAATAGGACATCCGCAAACTTGGCCAAGAGACATGTGCATGGTTGAGTTTTGTCCTAGATAACCTGAGAAATTACCCTAAAAAATTCTCCAAAATAAAGATCATGACAGATGGGAAAAAAATAGTCACAGTGAGCAAAATAACCATATAATAAACAACATATACTGTAGATCCGTAGACGAAATTGTTGGTTGAAGAATGAAAATCCCACAATGGTCATTGAAATAACTTGAAACTGACAAAAGTAATTTTCAATATAAATTTACTGAATATCAACTAATGACGAATCAGAAAATGAAAATTCCAAAGACCTATTGATAGGGAATTTAGATTGTATGTAAAGCGCTGCGGAATATGTTAGCGCTACATAAAAATAAAGATTATTATTATTATTCCACTCGTGGGATGTATATATGTATCCACAAAGTCATGGTGGAAAGTGTAACCACCCTTGAAATTGTTCCAGAAAATGAAGTATTTCTCACAGAAAATTATTGCAATTGCAAATGTTTTGTTATACACATTTTTCTCTTTTGTGTGTATTGGAACAACACAAAAATAAACGGAGAAAAAAATGCAAATTGGACATCATTTCATACAAAACCACCAAAATGAACGGGACAAAATTGTTGGCACCCTAAATTTAATATATCAAGAAAGGCACATCCAGCCCATGAATGGCAGCGCTTCCCAGGACTCACATCCAAAGATGATATTTCATATTTTTTTATTTAATAAGTTAAAATGGAGGAGTATTCATGGGCTGGATGTGCCTTTCTTGATTTACTCATCCTGTGTGAGCCTGAATCTGGCTCTTTCACTTGGATCCACCCGAGGCAAGCTGCAAGCCCTGTCTATTGAAAAGTATCCCAGAAGGATTTTTGAGGATACATAATCTAAAGCCATATTAGTCTTCTGTCAGGTGAGTGCATAAAATTGTGCACACTCTAAAGACTATAATATTGTTTTTACGCACTCAGGGCGCGCGATTTGTCTATTCTTCTCTCCCAAACAGGGTTTTTTTTTGTAAATTTAATATATGGTTGCACACCCTTTGGAAGAAATAACTGCAATCAATCGCTTCCTATAACCATCCACAACCTTCTTACACCTCTCAACTGGTATTTTGGACTCTTCTATTGCAAACTGCTCCAGATCTCTCATATGTGAAGTTGTCTTCTCCCAACAGCAATTTTAAGATCTTTCCACAGGTGATCAATGGGATTTAGATCGGACTCATTGCTGCCACTTCAGAACTCTCCAGCTCTTTGTTTCTATCCATTTCTGGGGGCTTCTTGAAGTATGTTTAGGGTCATTGTCCAGCTGGAAGCCCATGATCTAGGCTGCACATCCAGTTTTCCTTTGGTAAGCTTGAGATTTCCTGATGCCTTTGACACAGTCAAGGCCCCCAGTGCCAGAGGCAAAAAAACAACTCCAAGACATCTTTGAACTTCCACTTTTTTTGACTATAGGTACTGTGTTCTTTTCTTTGTGGGCCTCATTCAACTTTCGGTAAACAGTAAAATGATGTGCTTTACCAAAAAGCTCTACCGTGGTCTCATTTGTCCACAAGATGCTTTCCCAGAAGGATTTTGGCTTACTCACTTACAATTTGGCAAACTGCTAGCTGGGTCTCCTGCCATAGCATTTCATTTCATTCAAATGTCAACAGATAGTTTACAATGACACTGGTGCACAACTTGAATTTTTTTGAAACTTGATTGAGGCTATTTATCCACCATCATAAATATCCTGCACTACAACCTCTCATTAATTTTTCTCTGCTGTCCAAATCCAGGTAGATTAGCTACAGTGCCATGGGTTGTAAACTTCTTAATTATGTTGCGCACCATGGAGAAAGGAATATCAAAATCTCTGGAGATGGACTTGTAACCTTTAGATTGCTGATATTGTTCAACAATTGTGGTTCTCAAGTCCTCAGACAGTTTTCTTCTCCTCTTTCTGTACTCCATGTTTAGTGTAGCACACACAGACACACAATGCAAAGATTGAGTGAATTTCTCCCCTTTTTATCTGGTTTCAGGTATGATTTTCAAATTGCCCACACCTGTTACTCGCCACAAGTGAGTTTGATCGAGCATCGCATGCTTGAAACAAAATTGTTTACCCACAATTTTGGAATGGTGCCAACAATTTTGTCTGTCCCATTTATGGAGTTTTGTGTGAAATTATGTCCAATTTGCCTTTTTTCTCTTTTTTTCTTGGTGCGTTGTATAGACCAAGAACAACAAAGGTATTACATTTTATATATGTAATCCAACAATAAGGAAGTGCTTAAAAATATACAAAAGATGTTACAAAGGGGAAAGGACAGTGCAGTACATACAGTGGGTTCTGAAAGCATTCAGACCCCTTTAAATTTTTCAGTCTTTGTTTCATTGCAGCCATTTGGTAAATACAAAAAAGTTCATTTTTTTCTCATTAATGTACACTCTGCACCCCATATTGACTGATAAAAACCAAAAATGTAGACATTTTTGCAAATTTATTAAGAAGGAAAAACTGAAATATCACATGGTTATAAGTATTCAGACCCTTTGCTCAGACACTCATATTTATGTCACATGCTGTCCATTTCCTTGTGATCCTCCTTGAGATGGTTCTACTCCTTCATTGGAGTCCAGCTGTGTGTAATTAAACTGATAGGACTTGATTTGTAAAGGCGACACCTGTCTATATAAGACCTCACAGCTCACAGTGCATGTCAGACCAAATGAGAATCTTGAGGTCAAAGGAATTGGACAAGGAGCTCAGAGACAGAATTGTGGCAAGGCACAGATCTGGCCTAGGTTACAAAAGAATTTCTGCAGTACTCAAGGTTCCTAAGAGCACAGTGGCCTCCATAATGCTAAAATGGAAGAAGTTTGGGACCACCAGAAGTCTTCCTAGACCTGGCCGTCCAGCCAAACTGGGCAATCATGGGAGAAGAGCCTTGGTGAGAGAGGTAAAGAACCACCCCAAGATCACTGTGGCTGATCTCCACAGATGGAGTAGGGAGATGGGAAAAAGTTCTACAAAGTCAACTATCACAGCAGCCCTCCACCAGTCCAGGTTTTATGGCAAAGTGGCCCGACGGAAGCCTCTCCTCAGTGCCAGACATATGAAAACCCACATAGAGTTTGCTAAAAAACACATGAAGGACTCCCAGACTATGAGAAATAAGATCCTCTGGTCTGATGAGACGAAGATAGAACTTTTTGGTGATAATTCTAAGCGGTATGTGTGGAGAAAACCAGGCACTGCTCATCACCTGCCCAATACAATCCCAACAGTGAAGCATGGTGGTGGCAGCATCATGCTATAGGGGTGTTCTTCAGCTGCAGGGACAGGGCGACTGGTTTGCAATTGAAGGAAACATGAATGCGGCTAAGTACAGAGATATCTTGGATGATAACTTCTTCCAGAGTGTTCTGGACCTCAGACTTGGCCGAAGGTTCACCTTCCAACAAGACAATGACCCTAAGCACACAGCTAAAATAACAAAGGAGTGGCTTCAGAACAACTCTGTGACCATTCTTGACTGACCCAGCCAGAGCCCTGACCTAAACCCAACTGAGCATCTCTGGAGAGACCTGAAAATGGCTGTTCACCAACGTTCACCATCCAACCTGACGGAACTGGAGAGGATCTGCAGGAAGAATGGCAGAGGATCCACAAATCCAGGGGTGAGAAACTTGTATCATTCCTAAGAAGACTCATGGCTGTACTAGCTCAAAAGGTGCTTCTACTCAATACTGAGAAAGGGCTGAATACTTATGACCATGTGATATTTCAGTTTTTCTTTTTTAATACATTTGCAAAAATTTCTACATTTCTGTTTTTTTCAGTAAAGATGGGGTGCAGAGTGTACATTAATGAGAAAAAAATGAACTTTTTTGAATTTACCAAAAGGCTGCAATGAAACAAAGAGTAAAACATTAAAAGGGGTCTGAATACTTTCCGAACCCACTGTATAGTAACAAAAATGAAAGGGATAAACAAAAGAAAGTTACTAGACTTGTTGTGATAGGACTGATGCAGATCTTGCGAAGGGAAGTACTCTATTTAGAAAATGGCACATTCCTCACAGCACAATGTATTTCCCAGTGCTGAACATGGGTTCTAGGCCAGAAACTGCTTTTACCAGGTACCAGCCACTCCCATTTACCTCCTCTGGTGACCTCAGATGGGGGCCGGTAAGTAAGATATAGACTCAGGTACCAAAAATTATGAGATCCCCGATCTTAAGGATATCTGCCCCTTTGGAAGTCACAGTGGAAAATATTAATGCAATATTTCCTATTACAATTTTACCTTTCTATACATATGAGATATGGCATTTACAACTTTTTCCACCTGGCCTTAATCAATTCTGGCCTGATGGGTAGGCTGCACAGCCTTGAAAATGAATGTATTGCATTCAGCACTGCTCAACAATACAATAAAAATATGTCTCCCACATCTAAAGAACATACACCTGTCACTAAAACCTAATATCCAAATCCAAATTTTTGGCTTAGACTTGAAGCAAATTTGATTAGAATGGATATGCTTATCTTTACTTGTAGCAAATAGTGTCCCCATTTCTACTGTGAACTAAAATGGTAGTTCAGTGCCATGAACAAAGCAAAAATGACTACAGCAAAACTAAAGAAGCAAGAAGACATCAACAACCAATAACCACCGCATGCTACAAAATTAATGTTTTGCCTTATCCAGAAAATTTAGTTTTAGAGGTTTGTATTTTGGGATTTTGCCTTCACTTTTGAGAAAAAAAGTAAAAGATTAGATCATTATGAATAACATTTATGTCGAATTTTTAGAAAACCGCTGCTTTTATCATAAACAATTGCCAGATGGCATACATTATCATTCTTTTTCTCCTTTCACAAAAGCGGCATTAATTGCAGAGCAACCCAGGGCTCCACTCAGCTCATCAGTATGATAACACTTCATGACCCTGATTAGTCGTCAGTCTACTCAATTAAAAAGATCATTTAGATATTCACCCAATCATTTGCCTACAGAGCCACCTGGGCCTCAACCAGGGCTCCATTTTTAACATTCCCTTGCCCTCCCTTGTCTCTCTCGTCGCTTCTTAACATATCTCCAAAAGACGTAATTGAATTAAATAAAGCATCGCCGGGCAGCTGCAACATCTGCTGTTTGTGGTATGTCAAGCCTTCAGCGTTAAGAACAGTTGCATATGCTTCAAATTACCAGGTCGTAGAGATGAAACAGTCGATGATAGTATTTTTGTGCCAGCATGAGAAACAGCTCACAGCTGTGTGCAATTTACAATTAAAGGATTTATCAGAGCTCAATTGTACTAGTGAATCAAGTGGTGAGAGGTCAGTTAGTGAATTAGACCAATTAGAGCTTCTACCGTTAAATTACCCGTCTTACTACCTATTGATAAAACGCCCGTTGTCATATCTTCGCATTGGGTCAAGAGTTAAGAAGGTGCTTAATGAGGAGGTAGAATACCTCGGAGGTGTGAAGGCACTTAATGGATTCCTATAAATTGGAGATAAGAGAAAGAAAAAGTCATGTTTGATAGTAGCAACTCGAGCAAGACTATTAGGAATGCAAAGGTCCGGGTGGAGATAACCGGTTATATCCGAAGAGAAAAAAATTGCTATATCAATAGGCCATTTGTTATATCCTTTTGGGTAAATTAAAGCCAGGTCTGACTCAATAATTAATACTGAAAAAGGGTAAAGAGTAAAGCGTATAATTGACCAAGAGATTTGGTACATTTGGGTCAATGATGTTTTTGCTGAGCACCGATGTAAAATCAGCACTAGAGTCCAGCCAACCATTCATGTGCTTTTGTGTCAATGGTTGACTGGGTGCAAGTCAACCATTGCCTACACTCTGTATTAAGGAAAATCATCAGTTACAAAAATACCCAAAGTCTTGAGATGAGCCATCTAGTGGGTTTTAAGTTCTGTTAACAGACAAGCTCATGGACCACCAAAATGTCCACCGGTGAAGGCATTACAAGAGTTGTTAGTCTACTTCCCAAGACAAATCTTCCTAGGGTAGGGGACATAAACCAACCAAAGGGTTCACTGTTGTGAATGTGTTAGAAATGAATTCTGAGCAGAAGCTCCCTCTGGTGGTTACAAACAGTACTGAACCATTCAATGAGGATTGGCAATCAGGAGTTACAGACTGGTCTTATATAAGGGAGGTTCCCTCCCATCATGGTTGCCGGTGATCAATTGTTCTTGTCTCAACTGTGGTTCCTGGTTCACTTGGAAGCTTGCTGAGTCTCGCCTGCATCTTCTGCTATCAGATAAGATATTTTCTGCTTTTATTTTTGTGCTTGCTTTTTGCATTGTTCCCTGCACTTCTGTGGAGGTCAGCCAGGTCCCCTCCGGGGGCTTGTGCTCCTCTCAGTTTATCTGAGCCACTGTTATTTGTTCATTTGCCTTTTCCAGTTTTTTCAGTGGCTGCGGCTTAGTTTTGTGACACCAGAGAACTAATTTAGGTGGTAGAGGTCGTGTGATCTCAGGTTTTTTGCAATTAGTAGAGTTGGTATTTTTTAGGGTTTTTTTGGATTGCAGTAAGTGTCCTTCCTATCCTTTTCTGTCCAGGTAGATTGGGCCCCAACGTTTGCTCATACTATTTTCTGTCTGTGTCTGTATTTCCTCTTGTCTAACCGCCATTACATGTTTGGGGGCTTCCTATGTTCTTTGGGGATCTGCTCCGGGGCAGATATCTTTACTCTTTCTATCTTTAGGTGTAGTTAACCTCTCAGGCTGTGACGAGGCATCTAGGACCAACGTAGGAACGCTCCACGGCTGCCTTTAGTTGTGGTGGTTAGTCAGGGTACTGCAATCCAGTAGATTCCAACCTCTCTGGTGTATTGCCGTTTTTGCCTGCTCTCCTCAGCTACCAAATCATAACAGTTCACATTTCAATGATTGATTTGGAAACTCCAACACATTTCATTGGGGCATGGCCATAAGGCAAAATTTATATGGTAATGTGACCTTACTAGATACTCAAGACACAGGTTCAGCGGTCAGGGAAGTAGTTCATGGCCACCAAAATTCAAAAAAGTCCCCAGACTAGAACATTGTGAAATGCCTCCTACCTGCTGGCACCCCCAGCTCCTTTTTTTTTCCCGAATTTAGGAAGCATTTTACAGGGCTCCCAGCAGGTGTCCACGCACTGATGACTCGCCGCTGGACAAGGGTCTGGTGAATCGATTTACAACATAACAACATTTAGGTGTTAGATAATAAAGGATCTATATTCCAAAAAGCAAATACATTTTAAGTATGTTTCTAACAAAAAATATCTAGATTATACTTTAGAACCCATCGGCACCTTTTCATGGTGAGATTAACCTAGTCAAGAAGTTGATTTCTGATGTTGGATTTTTTTCTTTGTCAGTTGAAAAGTTTTTAAAGGGAACTTTACAGCTGATACATTCTGTATCAAACATTGGCTGAATGATTTTAGACATGTATGTTTGGCTTTGAAATGCTGCCCCTGGATTGGTCATCATGTATCAACTGCCAGATTTCCTTTTATGATTTGTCTTTGTTGATTGATCGGTGATTTTTCCTTTTTACTTATAGCATTTTCATTGCTAAAACTTCAACCTTTACAGACCTACTGTGAATGACAAGCTGAAAATGTTTGACCGGATGCTCGTGGATAGTTAACTCAAGAATCTAAAGGGTATGCCACACTAAACAACATCGCTAACGGGATCGCTAAAAAACGTCACTATTTAGCGATCCCGTTAGCGATGTTGCTGTGTGCGGCATGCAGCAATGACGTGGCCCCTGCTGTGATCTCGTCCGTCGTCCTGATCGTTCTGGACCCTATTCTGATCGTCGGCGTCCCGCTGGGTAAGTATATATCGCTGAGTGTGGCACCTTTTTTAGCGATTTAGCGGTACTTTTGTACCGCTAAAGTCGTTAAGGAGATCGCTAACCGCGATAGCGTCCTTAACGACATCGCTAAGTTAAGCCGCTATCAGCGATATAGAAACAATCCCGCTAGCGATCGCATTAGTATGCGTCGTTATCGTGATCGCTAGCGGGATTGTTTAGTGTGGCAGTACCTTTAGACAATTTTTTATCTAGATGGTTCTCATTGATTTTTGAATCTCTCTAATCAAAAGAAGACAGGTAAAAAGTCTGCCCCTCTAATATTTATTGTTTCCACCATTATCAGATTTTCAGAGGTGACTTGTGATAGTTAATCAAAAGACAACTGAATGGTTTAAGGATTGCATAAGTCTACAAAAATGTAGCAAAATTTCACTGATAGGCCTCATACTCACTGGTGCCGATAACGGATGAAAATCAGACGATAAAAAATCGGATGCAAATCTGACCAACGTTAGTCAATGGGTGAGTTCTCATTTGCGATTTTTTTCTCATCAGATATTGTTGTGAGAAAAAAATCGCAGCATGCTGCGATTTGATGCGATTTTGGGATGAAAATCGCCAATGCAAGTCAATGGGTGCGATTAAAAAACGCACAGAAAACGCACAGAAAACGCACCATCCGTTTTTTTTTGCTATTTTTTGTGCAAAATAGAGCTGTAAACTTGTATGTTCCAAAAAGTTGCTGCCATGCTTGTTTGGAATAGCAAAACACAGGACAAAAACCAAATGAATCAATGCCATATGTAGATAAATAGCTTTATATAGGTGTCAGACAAGTGGTTTAAACTTAATTTGTGGTTATGTCTTGGAAAAAAATCGCATAAAAATCGCATGTAAATCGTATGGAAAACGCATGGTGGATTTAAAATCGCATCAAAATCGCATGCCTTTTTACAACAAATGTACCGTTTTTTTCCTGCAGAAAACGGACCGATTTTTTTCCAGCCAGTGAGTATGAGCCCTTTTGCTAAAAATTGCTAATAGGGATGAGAGAATGAGTAAGCGGTAGGGATAGGACTAAGGGCTCATACTCACTGGCTGGAAAAAAATCGGTCCGTTTTCTGCAGGAAAAAAACGGTACATTTGTTGTAAAAAGGCATGCGATTTGCATGCGATTTTAAATCGCACCATGCGTTTTCCATCAGTTTTCCATCTGTATGCAATGCGATTTTAACATGAAGTTTTACATAGAGCAGTTATCTCTATGTAAAAAGTCATGTAAAAATCACATTGTAAAAAAAAATGTAAACAAAAAGCAAATAATTATATATATATATATATATATATATATATATAATATATATATATAGGTCATACACTTCTACATAGTATAATAGCCGCTAATTCATCCCCGGCTATACTGTGAAATCACACTGACAGCTTTAATAAAGAATAGAAACAATACATACACACACATAGAATACATACATATATATATATATATATCTATATATATATATATATATACATGTCATTGTGACATATATATATACATATATTTATAGTTCATACACTTCTACATACTGTAAAAGCCGCTAATTCAATTGCCGGCTTTTGTGAAATCACAGAAGCCGACATGAAATGACACATGGTTTACATACAGTTAACCATGTCATTTCATGTATTTTGATATATGGTTTTAACTTACAATTACATAAGTATATGTGTGCAAAATTTCAGACATGTAGGGGTTAATTAAAGGTGTAAATTCGTTGAAAAAAAAATGCATGGGCTCCCGCTGTATTTTCTCCACCAGACAGACAAAGCAAGCGAGTGGGGGCAGATAATAATAGCCTAGGGAGGGTACATTTTTTTTGTGCCCCCTGGCTACTAACATCTGCCCCCAGACACCCCAGAAAGGGCAAATCTCTAATTAGATTCGCCCTTTCTGGCACTTTGCCCGTCTATTCCCATTGCCCTGTAGCGGTGGCGAATGGGTTAATAAGGGGTTAAAGCCACCTTGCTATTGAAAGGTCACTTTAAGCCAGGTTAATAATTGAGAGCTGTCAAGACCATAACGTTTCGACCCTCATAGGGTCTTATTCATATAGTCGCTGTAGAAGAAAAAACAAGGTATGAGAGATCAATTCCATAATAAAATTACAAACAAAAAGACAGATAAATAAAATACAAGTATACACATGGTAAAAACAATAAGCTTACAAGATTATGAGAAACAAAATAATGATGATTCAAAGCATAACTTCAGTCATGTATAGGTCTGGAATAAGTCACATGTAGGTCTGGAATAAGTCACAGAAGCCATCAAATAACATCCCAAGGCAAAAAATGGCATTGCCTTAGACAGGGCCGGCTCCAGGTTTTTATGGGCCCCGGGCGAAAGAGCCTCAGTGGGCCCCTTTAACACAGACCACGATTCATGATGCACAGATACAGCAGAGAAATATGGGTACAGTACAATGCCAAATACTTCACTTCTTCCATTACATGAGTGATATCTATTGTAAATTGTACAATAGCGCACAGAACAGACTGGACAGTACAGTCCTCCATACAATATTATGGGCACCACAGTGTCCCCCTCATCACCCATATAATACCCCATGCAGGATGTCACCCCCATATAATGCTCCATACAGAATACTGGACCCAAAATAATGCTCCATACAGAATACTGGACCCAATATAATGCTCCATACAGGATACTGGTCCCATATAATGCTCCATACAGGATACTGGTCCCCATATAATGCTCCATACAAAATATGGAGCTCTCCTCTGCGCTGTACTGCGTTCTGCACATTTATGGCTCAGGAAAGGGCGCTGTGGAAAGACTCCCCATTATCATCATGATTGCCTCCCCATCATTATGACTGCCTCCTTATCATCATCATTGCCTCCCAATCATCATCATGGCCTCCCCATTATCATCAATGCCTGCCCATCATCATCATCTCCTCCCCATCATCATCAATGCCTGCCCATCATCATCATCTTCTCCCCATCATCAATGCCTGCCCATTATCATCATCTTCTCCCCATCATCATCAATGCCTCCCCATTATCAGCAATGCCTGCCCATCATCATCATCGCCTCCCCATCATCATTATCGCCTCCCCATCATCATCAATGCCTGCCCATCATCATCATCGCCTCCCCATCATCATTATCGCCTCCCCATCATCATCAATGCCTGCCCATCATCATCTTCTCCCCATCATCAATGCCTCCCCATTATCAGCAATGCCTGCCCATTATCATCATCTCCTCCCCATTATCAGCAATGCCTACCCATCATCACACACAGACAGCACCACAGCACACAAGCACTCTCTCACATACATACAAACACACACATACACACACACACACACACACACACAAAGCACCGCACTACATACACACAGACACACACAGAGACACACACACGTCTCACCTGTCCAGCGTCCGCGCTCTCTGCCACAGCCGGCCGCTGAATGATGACGTCATTCAGCGGCGCTGCTGTGGGAGGAAGCGCCGGCGCCCCCTGGAGCCCGGAGCTGCGGCAGCGGAGGCACGGGAGAGGTGAGTATTGTGCCAGCTGCTGCCGGGGCCCTGAACAAGCGGGGGGCCCAGTGGTGGCGCTGACACCGCTCTCCTCCGCTAACGGGCGCGGGGGTGTCAGGCGGCGAGTGGGCCCCCCCGCCTGCTTAGGGCCCCGGCACTTGCCCGGGTGTGCCGGGTGCTGACGCCGGCCCTGGCCTTAGAGGGAAAGTGGTACATGAGACAATATCAGGATAAATATGACTGGATATATTTGAATATAGGGGAATTAGTCCCAATTGACAGTGCCATAATTATATGATAAGGTGTATACTCTTATGCTAAGCTGTACCCATTAAATGTGAAGTTGATGCAGAGTAGGAAAATATGTAGCCCATATTACCTGTTGGCAAGGTTCACTGAACGGTATAAAGGATCACCCTTATATCACAGAAAACACCTAATACTCTATTGATGACTATTTGAATCCAGTCAAATTTTTCAATATGCTTCTGGAGTGTTATATACCACCAAAAAGTAACAGAAAGCACCTAATACTCTTATGGATGACTGATTGAATCCAGTCAAATTTTTCAACAATTTTTTGGATTGCAATATACCAATCTAATGTCATAGAAAGCATGTAATACTCTATAGATGAGTAATTGAATCCAGACAAATTTGTTAAGGCTTTTTTGAAGTTTTATATACCACTGTAATGTAACAAGAACCTCATTAAACTGTATGGATGACTAATTGAATCCAGAAAAAATTTTTGAACTTAAGTATGAAGTATAGTTGATGTCCTTGTACACACATGAAGGCTTTGCAGAAAATGCAAAATCAGGAAAAATTATAAGGAGGATCATCCATAGACCTCTGAAAGACAACAACTGGCGAGCCTAATTCAAATATTTTTAAAGTGTAGTTTCTGTACTCCTATACTCATACGTTTTTCATGGCTTTGCACTTTTTTTTATCAGTGTAGGAGTACCTCAATTACATTTTAAAAATATTCGAATGAGGCCCGCCAGTTGTTTCCTTTCTGAGGTCTATGGAGGACTGGATGACCCACTGTATACTCTTTTCCTGGCCTTGCACTTTCTGCAAAGCCTTCTTGAGGAAGGTCATTAAGAAATCCATACAACCCAGAAAGGAAACAACTGGCGGGCCTCATTCAAATATTCTTAAAGTGTAGTTGCTGTATTCCTTCACTCATAAAAGCTTTGCACAAAGTGCAAAGACAGGAAAAAATTGTAAGCACGGTAAATCAGCAATCCTCTTCATGTGCCAGCTTCTTCTTCTCCTTACTTGGGAGACTGGGGGGACTGCCTCCACTTGCTTCCTGGAGCCAGATTTCAAGGTGACTGGGCTGTAAGTGACCCTGCTTTGGGTAGTGTTGGAGCCCACAGTATGTAGAAATGGGTGACAGCCCCCTGTGTCACCTGCACCATTGCTTGCAGCCGCATAGGTGAGGAATCCCAATGACATTCAGATGTCCTGAGGGTGGTAGTAGCCCAGTCTCAAGCTGCCATGAGGACCCTCTCCCAGGCCCAATCATTCCTCAAGAAGGGTTCATCCTGCTCCCTTCCTTCTCTGATCACACCCACCGCATACCAGCTATGTTGCCCTCCATTTTGAGGAATGTGACCCTGGTTCCAGCCTTCAGCTCTTGCAGCCTTCAAGGCAAGTGTTTTGTCTTTATTGCCCGCAGGTTGAATGAGATGTGATGATGACAGGTCCAAACTCTTCTTTGGACCCCCATTTCCGCTGCTGGTAATACATAATGACCTCCCCCTGAGATGCCAACTCTCAGTACCTTTTGAATAGAGAGCCTGCTAGCATTTCTCCAGCCTTGGTCCTGTGTTATGATTTGGTAGCTGAGGAGTGCAGGTAAAAAAGGCAATACACCAGAGCAGTTGGAATCTATGAGATTGCAGTACCCTGACTAACCACCACAACTAGAGGCAGCCGTGGAGCGTTCCTACGTTGGTCCTAGACGCCTCGTCACAGCCTGAGAAACTAACTATACCTAAAGATAGAAAGAGGAAAGCTATCTGCCCCGGAGCAGATCCCCAAAGAACATAGAAAGCCCCCAAACATGTAATGGCGGTTATTAAGGTACTGCCACACTACACAATCCCGCTAGCGATCTCGTTAGCGTCGCATACTAATGAGATCGCTAGCGGGATTGTTTCTATATCGCTAGTAGCTACCTAACTTAGCGATGTCGTTAAGGACGCTATCGCGGTTAGCGATCTCCTTAACGACTTTAGCGGTACAAAAGTACCGCTAAATCGCTAAGAAAAGGTGCTACACTTAGCGATTATACTTACCCAGCGGAGCGCCGGCGATAAAATAGGGTCCGGAACGATTCCAGCGACGAGCGAGATCACAGCAGGAAGCTCGTCGCTGGCAGCTGCCGCACACAACAACATCGCTAACGGGATCGCTAAATAGTGACGTTTTTTAGCGATCCCGTTAGCGATGTTGTTTAGTGTGGCATACCCTTTAGACAAGAAGAAATACTGACACAGACAGAAAATAGTATGAGCAAACGTTGGGGCCCAAACTATCTAAATAGAAAAGGATAGGAAGGGCACTTACTGCAATCCCAAAAAACCCTGAAAAGCACCAACTTTACTAATTTCAAAAACACCTGAGATCACACGACCTCTACCACCTAAATTAGTTCTCTGGTGTAACAAAATCAAAACAGCAGCCACTGAAAAAACTGGAAAAAGCAAATGTACAAACATCAGTGGCTGAACAAAACTGAGAGGGCAAAAGCCCCCGGAGGGGACCCAGAAGGCCCCCACAGAAGTGCTGGACAAAATGCAAAAATCAAGCACAAAAGCAAAAAGAAGAAAATGTCTTATCTGTTAGCTGGAGATGCAGACACGACACAGCAGGCTACAAAGGAAACAGGAATCAAGGATTGAGACCAGAACAATTGATCACCGGCAACCCTGATGGGAAGGTGACTCCCTTATAAAGACCAGTCAGTAACACCTGATTCCCAATCCTCACAATCTTCACTGGACAGTCCAGTACCGCTTGTAACCACCAGAGGGAGCCTCTGCTCAGAACTCATCTCAAGTCCATTCACAACAGTACCCCCCCCTTGAGGAGGGGTCACCGAACCCTCACTTGAGCAACCAGGTCGGTCAGGATGAGTTCTATGATACGCACGGATGAGTCTCCTAGCATGGATGTCCGAAGCAAACACCCAAGAATTGTCTTCCTGACCATAACCTCTCCACTTAACCAAATACTGGAGTTTCCGTCTAGAAAAACGAGAATTCAAAATTTTCTCAACCACAAACTCCATATTGCCCTCAACCAGAACAGGGTCAGGAGGTAAAGCAGTAGGAACCACTGGCTCAACAGACCTCTTCAACAAGGACTTGTGGAACACATTATGGATCTTAAATGTTCCTGGAAGAAGCAAACGAAAAGAAACAGGATTAAGAATCTCCATGATCTTATAAGGTCCAATGAACCTAGGCTTAAATTTAGGAGATGCCACTCTCATAGGAATATTTTTTGAGGACAACCAGACCAAGTCCCCCACTTTAAACCGGGGACCATCAGTCCTATACCGGTTAGCAAACCGCTGGGCCCTCTCCTGAGAGAGGGACAACCTCTGCACTACCTGGTCCCAAATCTGTTGCATACGCTCCACAACAGAGTCAACACCTGGACAGACAGAAGCCTCCGTCTGTCCTGAAGAAAATCGAGGGTGAAACCCAGAATTACAGAAAAATGGAGACATCAAATTCCCTGACATCATGAGACAAGGTAGGCCACCAAAAGGACCGACTAACCAAGTCTCTGGTACCAAAAATTCCGGGATGACCGGCCAACGCGGAACAATGAATCTCAGACAGCACACTCTTTTTCCAGTGGTCCGGGACAAACAATTTCCCAACAGGGCAGCGCTCGGGCCTATCCTCCTGACACCCCTCCAGAGCCAGTCTCAAATTGGGCGAGATGGCGGAAAGAACTACACCTTCTTTCAAAATAACAGAAGGATCAGATAACTCAGGAGAGTCCGCAAGGAAACTCCTTGAAAGGGCATCCGCCTTAACATTCTTAGTGCCAGGAAGAAAAGAAACCACAAAATTAAAACGTGTGAAAAACAAGGCCCACCTGGCCTGTCTAGGATTAAGTCGCTTGGCAGATTCCAGATAAACCAGATTCTTATGGTCAGTAAGGACCACCACCTGATGTTTGGCTCCCTCCAGCCAATGTCTCCACTCTTCAAAAGCCCACTTCATGGCCAATAACTCCCGATTACCCACGTCATAATTACGTTCAGTAGGAGAAAATTTTCGAGAGAAAAAGGCACAAGGTTACTTTTAGAGGTCTCTGGATCTCTTTGGGACAAAACGGCACCTGCCCCAATTTCAGAGGCATCAACCTCCACCTAAAATGGCAGAGAAACATCAGGCTGCCGTAGAACAGGAGCAGAAGTGAATCTCTGCTTAAGTTCCTGAAATGCAGAGACTGCCTCAGGAGGCCAATTCACCACATCAGAACCCTTTTTGGTCAAATCAGTTAATGGTTTAACAATAACCGAGAAATTACCAATAAATTTACGATAAAAATTGGCAAAACCCAAAAATCTTTGAAGAGCCTTTAATGAAGTAGGTTGGACCCAATCACAGATGGCCTGAACCTTGACCGGGTCCATTTCTATAACAGATGGGGACAAAATAAATCCCAAAAATGAGATCTTCTGTATGCCAAAAAGGCACTTTGATCCCTTCACATACAGAGCATTCTCTCTCAAAATCTGGAATACAGTTCGAACATGTTTCACATGAGAGTCCCAGTCATTGGAAAAAATCAAGATATCATCCAAATAAACAATCAGAAATTTATCCACAAAATCCCTGAAAATGTCATTCATGAAGGACTAGAAGACAGAAGGAGCATTAGTGAGCCCAAAGGGCATCACAAGGTACTCAAAATGCCCCTCAGGGTGTTAAATGCCGTCTTCCATTCATCCCCGTGCTTAATGCGAATAAGGTTATATGCCCCCCTGAGGTCAAGCTTGGTAAACCAAGTAGCGTTTTTCACCCTGGAAAACAGGTCAGAAATCAAGGGTAACGGGTATTGATATTTCACAGTAATATTGTTCAAAAGACGATAATCAATACACGGCATTAATGAACCATCCTTTTTGGCCACAAAGAAAAAACCGGCACCTAAGGGTGAAGAGGATGGTCTGATATGACCTTTCTCCAAAGACTCCTTGATATAAGACCGCAGGGCTGCCACTAGGAATTTCGGGGCCCCATACTGGCAAAATTTATGGGGCCCCCTTGAGACTCCGCCCAGGCTCCACCCCCCAGTTCCGTATCCACCCTAGCTCCTCCTCCACCACATAAACCTTCCAAAATCCCTCCGCCCTTTCATGGAAAAACTTCACTTCTGCACCATGCTCTCACCAATGACACATTAACACCAATCACTCGATGAATATGCAGCATTTTGCTTGTTTAGTATAATACACCCCATAGTCCTCCATATATTATAATGTGCACTACATATAATGTATCCATAGTCCTCCATATAGTATAATACACTCCTAATAGCCCTCAATATATTAAAATACACTCAGTCATCCATATAGTATAATACACTCCTCATAGTGCTCCATATAGTATAATGCACCGCCATAGTCATCCATGTAGTACAATTCACTTCCCATAGTATAATGCACCCCATAGTTCTTCATATGATATAATGTATTCCCCATAGTCCTCGATACAGTATAATGCAGCCCACATATAGTATAATGCAGTCAGCCTATAGAGCATAATGCAGCCACCCCACAGAGCATAATGCAGCCAACCCACAGAGTATAAGGCAACCACCCAACAGAGTATATTGCAACCACCCCAGAGTATAATGCAACCACCCCACAGAGTATAATGCAACCACCCCACAGAGTATAATGTAAACCCCCCATAGAATATAATAGAGCCCCCTCAAAGTATAATGAAGCCCCCATAAAATATAATCTAGCCCCCCATAGAATATAATGCAGCCCCCATAGAATACAATGTAGCCACCTCATACAGTATAATGGAGCCCCCTCATAGAGTATGATGCAATCACCCCTCATAGAATATAATAAATATAATACAGCCCCCATAGAATATAATGTATCCCCGAATAGAATATCATACAGTCTGCCTCCCCAAAGGAATATAACGTAGCCCCCTATAGTATATTACACAGCCACATAGTATATAACACAGCCACCCTATAAAATATAATATATCCCCCAATAGTATATAACACAACCCACATAGTGTATAGCGCGGCCCGGATAGTGTATAGCACGGCCCACATAGTATATAGCAGGGCCCACATAGTATATAGCACGGCCCACATAGTATATAGCACGGCCCACATAGTATATAGCAGGGACCACATAGTATATAGCAGGTCCCACATAGTAAATAGCAGGGCCCACATAGTATATAGCAGGGCCCACATTGTATACAGCAGGGCCCACATAGTATATAGCAGGGCACATATAGTATATAGCAGGGCCCACATAGTATATAGCAGGGCCCACATAGTATATAGCAGGCCCACATAGTATATAGCAGGGCCCACAGTGTACAGCAGGGCCCACATAGTATATAGCAGGGCCCACATTGTATACAGCAGGGCCCACATTGTACAACAGGGCCCACATAGTAATACAGCAGGGCCCACATAGAATACAGCAGGGCCCACATAGTATACAGCAGGGCCCACATAGTATACAGCAGGGCCAACATAGTATACAGCAGGGCCCACATAGTATACAGCAGGGCCCACATAGTATATAGCAGGGCCCACAGTGTACAGCAGGGCCCACATAGTATACAGCAGGGCCCACATTGGATATAGCAGGGCCCCTATAGTAGACAGCAGGGCCCCCATTGTATATTGCAGGGCCCCTATAGTAGACAGCAGGGCCTCCATTGGATATAGCAGGGCCTCCATAGTATACAGCAGGGCCCACATTGGATATAGCAGGGCCCCTATAGTAGACAGCAGGGCCCCCATTGTATATTGCAGGGCCCCTATAGTAGACAGCAGGGCCCCCATTGGATATAGCAGGGCCTCCATAGTATACAGCAGGGCCCACATTTTACAGCCCTCATCTCTCCTCCCCCCCCCCAGGAATGTCCACACAGCAGGACAGATTTATAAAAAAAAAACACTCCTCACCTCATCCTCGTGCCAGCGCTGCTCCCAGCTCCTGTCTCCTGCTCTGCCCAGCACACAGTGAGCGCGCTGTGTCAGAGGCAGAGCGGGGAATGATGGGAGAGGGAGCGTCAGCTGACGCTCTCTCCTCCATTATCGCTTTGAACTGTGCCGGCTGACGCCGGTATAGTTCAATGCAGCGGCGGGGGGAGTCGGCGCTGGGGGCAGGCGGGCCCCCCTGCCACACAGGGGCCCCATAGCGGCTGCGTGATGTCCCGCTAGCTGGGGGCCCCTTGAGGTGCAGGGGGAGCCTCAAAATGTTGGGGGCCCCCGAGCCGAGCGCGGACCTGCGTGCTCGGGCGGCGGGCCCCCCCTAATGACCGGGCCCCATACAGCAGTAAGGGTTCTCATGCCCTGATGGCGGCCCTGTAAGACCGCATAGCGTCATGTTCAGGTACAGACAAGTTAAAAAGGCGACCTTTAGGGAATTTACTACCAGGCACTAATTCAATAGCACAGTCATAGCTCCTATGGGGAGGCAAGGATGCAGATTTACTTTCGCTAAACACATCAGAAAAATCAATCAAAAAGTCAGGAACATCCTGAGCCTGGGGGGAGGCAGAAAAAACAGGAGTGTTGGTATTAACACATTGGCAGCCCCAACTGGTTACAGACACAGATTTCCAATCCAAAACAGGATTATGAGACTGTAACCAAGGGAAACCCAGAACGATAATGTCATGCAGATTATACAGAACCAAAAATTTTCAGCTCTCCTGATGATCAGGTTCAACCCTCATTATCACCTGAGTAGAGAACTGAGGTTTATTCTCAGCCAAAGGGGTAGAATCGATCCCCAGTAGAGGAATAGACTTCTGTAGGGTATCAAGGGAAACCCACAACGTTTAGCAAAATCAAAATCCATCAGGTTAATAGCTGCTCCCGAATCAACGAAAGCCTGAGCAGAAAATGAGGACAGAGAGCATATCAGAGTAACAGTTAATAAAAACTTAGTCTGAACACTACCCAAGACAACTCAGCGTGCAAAACGTCTTCCCCGCTTAGGGCAGACTGAAATAGCATGAGAAGCATCACCACAGTAGAAACATAACCCATTGCGCTTTCGAAACTCATGACGCTGTGCCCCAGAAACCACTCTATCACACTGCATGAGTTCAGAAGCAGGTTCACAAGGCAACACTATTCCACGCATACTTCTCCGCTCACGCAAACGTCTGTCAATTTGAATCGCTAATGACATAGAATCATTGAGACCAGAGGGGACAGGGAATCCCACCATAACATCCTTTACATTATCTGACAGACCCTTCCGAAAAAGGGCTGCCAAAGCGTCGTCATTCCATTTGGTCAGGACTGCCCACCTACGGAATCTCTGACAGTATAACTCAGCATCATCAAGCCCCTGATTTAATGCCAACAAGGCTTTTTCAGCTTGATCAGTGACATTAGGCTCATCGTACAGTAACCCCAAGGCCTGAAAAAATTTATCAACATCACTCAAAACAGGATCCCCAGGTGTCAGGGAAAAAGCCCAATCCTGAGGATCACCGCGCAGGAGAGAGATGACAATTTGAACCTGCTGCGCTGCGTTCCCTGAGGACTTAGATTTTAAGGCAAAAAACAATTTACAATTATTTTTGAAATTCAGAAACTTGGCTCGATCCCCCAAAAACAAATCTGGCATGGGAATCCTAGGTTCCACAACAGGCAACCTAGCAAGATAGGTAGCAATACTCTGAACCTCAGTGGCAAGCTGATCCACACGGCCAGACAACTGTGCAAACTCCATTGAGAGAAAAAATCCTCCCCAGCACCCAGAGATACAGAGGGAAAAAAAAAAATGCAACAAATAGAAAAATATCTCTGACAACTGTGACAACCTTTTTTTTTTTTTCTTTCAAAATATTTTTCCCTTCTGTGAGTACCATATAATTTTCAGTTTAGGCCGGTGATACTGTTATGATTTGGTAGCTGAGGAGTGCAGGTAAAAAAGGCAATACACCAGAACAGTTGGAATCTATGAGATTGCAGTACCCTGACTAACCACCACAACTAGAGGCAGCCGTGGAGCGTTCCTACGTTGGTCCTAGACGCCTCGTCACAGCCTGAGAAACTAACTATACCTAAAGATAGAAAGAATCTGCCCCATAGCAGATCCCCAAAGAACATAGAAAGCCCCCAAACATGTAATGGCGGTTAGACAAGAAGAAATACTGACACAGACAGAAAATAGTATGAGCAAACGTTGGGGCCCAAACTATCTAAATAGAAAAGGATAGGAAGGGCACTTACTGCAATCCCAAAAAACCCTGAAAAGCACCAACTTTACTAATTTCAAAAACACCTGAGATCACACACCTCTACCACCTAAATTAGTTCTCTGGTGTAACAAAATCAAAACAGCAGCCACTGAAAAAACTGGAAAAAGCAAATGTACAAACATCAGTGGCTGAACAAAACTGAGAGGGCAAAAGCCCCCGGAGGGGACCCAGAAGGCCCCCACAGAAGTGCTGGACAAAATGCAAAAATCAAGCACAAAAGCAAAAAGAAGAAAATGTCTTATCTGTTAGCAGGAGATGCAGACACGACACAGCAGGCTACAAAGGAAACAGGAATCAAGGATTGAGACCAGAACAATTGATCACCGGCAACCCTGATGGGAAGGTGACTCCCTTATAAAGACCAGTCAGTAACACCTGATTCCCAATCCTCACAATCTTCACTGGACAGTCCAGTACCGCTTGTAACCACCAGAGGGAGCCTCTGCTCAGAACTCATCTCAAGTCCATTCACAACAGTCCTGGCTCACCTTCTTCTCTCTTCCGACCAAGCTAGGCCCCGCAGTCTGCTCACCAGTTTCTGGATCCTGACTCTACCGTCCACAGTCTGCAAGAACCCCAGCGGTGTAGAGCTGCGGCCTGGGTTTGGGCATTGGTGGTTTTGGTAAAGCAGCCAGTTCTGAATCACTGATTCCTGACATCTTCACTGTCGCTTCTCCGTGGTCTGTTCCAAATATTGCTCTAGTCACTCATTCGAAAGTTTCACAAGATTCTGCCATCTTTGTATAAATGACTAATTGAATCCAGAAAAAAAATTCAAAGTTTTTTTCAGTGTTATATAACACAGAAATGTACCACAAAGCATATATTACTGTATGGATGAGTAATTGAATCCAGAAAACTTTTTCAACTCTTTTGGAGTATTACAGTATATACTACCGAAATTTATCACAGAGCATCTAATACTCTATGGACGAGTAATTAAATCCAGAAAAAATGTCAATATTTTTGGAATGTTATGTAGAACCAAAGCTATTGGTATGGTGAGTCAGAATCAGCACCAGTATCAATGCTAGAGTACTCGGGTTCATTCAACTGTACACACACAGCCCTGGACAAGCACTCTCTCCCTCCAAAAAGAACTGTCCCTGAGCTGTGCAATCATGTCAGTGAGCAGAGTGTGGTGGCGCCTGTTCTTTCATATCCTCTGATGATGTCATACGGTCAGCTAATCACAGTAATGCCACTACCAAGATGGCTACGGTATTATAGTGATTCTCAGGAAATCCTCGCATGCTTATTGGCTATGTAACAGGCACCAAACATACGAGGCGAGGATTCGAGTTGGAAATCGAGCACCGACTAACGCTCAGTAAGTGCCGAGCACATCCGAGTACCCATATACTCGAGTGATTTCCGAGTATCACCGAGCACGTTCGCTCATCCCTACTCGGAGCATTATAGATGTGTTTTACCAAAACTCAATTGACATTGAATAAATTTGAGCAAATCTGGAAAATGGGTTGAGGTTACTGGTTGAGCTCGCACAGTCAATTGACAAGGGTGACAATGTATAAGGTTAGTAAAAAAACAACCCTTTTCTGGAATCTAATACAACTGATTTGTGTATTTTAGCACAACAATAACAAAATATTTCAGTCATTGATGTTTTATGCGTCACATATGTGATAAATGAGTATGACAGATGCTTCATTCAGAGAAGCAAAAGAGAAGGTGGTTTGCACATGATGGCAAGAATCCAAATTGTACATGGGCTGTTATATGCGGATTCACAGCAGAATGTTAACAGTGTATGCATTGCACACCATTAGGA
The DNA here is from genome assembly GCA_033576555.1 of Oophaga sylvatica. NCBI lineage: Eukaryota > Metazoa > Chordata > Amphibia > Anura > Dendrobatidae > Oophaga > Oophaga sylvatica. The sequence goes on from JARQOD010000006.1 coordinate 6,307,820, forward strand.
ATTCCAATGTTACACTCCACGGTTGTTGTTTCCCATGGCTCAGGAAACCGCTTTAACTTGAATCTTGTAGGTCCCAATATAAAATTTATAATAGTTCTTCACCTCTTATCTGACATTTATTATACTGATGTCTCTTAAACTTCCAGAGTAGTGCTTAGACCTCCTCAATAACCTTCGGCTTGCCACCTTGCGTCTCTATTGGTCTAGCTTCTACCTATGGGCATCCGTTATCAAATTTGGAGACTAAATAGTTGAGTAGAATGTTAACAACTTGCCATCCGCCCAATGTTTTAACATAAGAGATGAGCAAATTGGTTCAAGAATAAATTAATTTGCTTCAAAATTTGCAGAAAATTCGCAATATTTTGTAATTCACTTCAGGAAAATCCAGCAAAGTGTTCGCTGGACTGCTGTTATTTTGTTGGATTATAGAGGGCTAGAAAGTCAAATTGTTTAAAAAAAATATTTATCTGGCCCTTATCTGTTTTGCTGCGCAGACGTGATTCCAGTTGAGTCATCTTCTTCTGTCTGGTCTTTTGTAAGGTCCTTTTAGGTCTATAGACCATCAATTATTGAGTGTTGGTGGACCTGTGAATGCCGGATCCTCTTCACTAAGAAGAAAAAAAAAAACTCACCGCATTTATTGAACTTCCCTGACTAGCTCCTAAACCAGTGTTTCCCAAACTCCAGTCCTCACGGACCCCACGGGTCATGTTTTCAGGATTTCCTTTGTATTGTGCAGATGGTGGAAGTATCATCAAGGCATCAGGAATTCTCTCACCTGTGCAACACTATGGAAATCCTGAAAACATGACCCGTGGGGTCCGTGAGGACTGGAGTTTGGGAAACACTGTCCTAAACTATAGATGAATGAAAGCCACTGTATTCTCCACAATGCTCAACAACCACGCTTTATTCCAGGACCGGAAATACAAAGTAATGGGTCTTTGTCAGCTGCACTCTCCATGGTTGACTCTGAAATATGACAATTTGGTAGCATCAAGTTGAACAGTTGCACCCCCACACTGTATCCTATTTACGTACGTTTCTAAAGCAATTGTTTGATCTATTCAAGCCCCACCATGAAACCTGCCATGGATGACTCCAAATCACTCAGGAACGCTCTAATGCTACTTTTGGGTGTGGTTTTACTGAGCCCCATTTCTTTTTGAGGCCCGGAATTATGACCTGTTGGCCAGCATGCTATGTAAGCAATAACGATAGTGTGATTGGAAAGCAGGGTAACTAATCAGCAGGGTTCTTGGAGATTGGGCCTCCACAATTGTACATAGATGGCCTGGCCTAAAGATGGAGAGATTATGGCACATCAATTTGAAAGCGTTGAGCAAAGCTCCTAAAATTCTATTTGGTAAGATTCGCTCAGTTCGAAATTCAGTACTAATAGAATCTGCCAGGAAGGGGTTAAGATATTAATAAACTCTTGTAGTAGAAACCCCTCTTTAGGAAGAACTTTTTAAGGGAGACACAAGGAGTCTCGCACTTTTGCCAGTGTTGACAAAAATCAGGGCGGCTTCGTTTGGAGACAAAGCATACACAGGGGTCTGTCTCTGTATGAAGCTTGTTTGACCCATCCTCAAATGCAAGGGGGTTTTATTGTCTTTAGAAAAGAGAAAGTTACAGTACATTTCCACAAAAGGATTTGTAATTTGCAAAAAAGCTAACTGACCTCTGTCTTAACCCCCTCACGTCATTTTCCACTTTTTCATTTTCTTTTTTCCTCCCCTTCTTCCAAGAGCCATAACTTTTTTTATATTTCCGTCAATATAGCCGTATGAGGACTTAGCTTTTTGCTGGACTGCTTGTACTTTTGAATGACACCATTAATTTTATCATATAGTGTACTGGAAAACTGGGAAAAAAATCCAAGTGTAGTGAAATTGCAAAAAAAAGTGCAATTGCACAAATGTTTTTAGTTTTTTCATATTTACCAAGTTCATCATATAGTAAAATGAACATGGTGATTCCCCAAGTCAGTACGAGTGCACAGATACCAAACATGTATAGTTTATTTTTTACTTGAAGTGATCAAAAACAAATTCCATAATTTGTATAAAAAAAAGTTTTGCCATTTTGTCGCCAGCTTCTGAGACTCAATGTTGCAGCGGCCAAAAAACTTACTTCTCGTGTTTTACATTTTTCTCTCGTTAGACTGTTTACCTATTAATTTATTTAATATTTTGATAGATCGGACATTTCTGAATCCAGCGATTCCAAATATGTGTATTTTTTTATTATTATTGTTTTAATTTCAATGGGGCAAAAGGGGGAAATTTGAATATTTGTGTTTTTTTTTACTTTTTTTTTCACTTTTTACTGAATTTAATAGTCCGATCACCTGTGCTATGCATAGCAGTGCTTCAGAATTCTATCTATAGCAGAAATCACAATCTCCTATGAACGTCAGCCATGAGCCGGCGTTCAGAGGAGGATTGTAATAACAGGCAAGGGGGTCTTCTGCAGACCCTCGGCTGTCATAATAATCCATCTGCGCCCCTGTCACGTGATGGTGCTTCCGGCTGGAGCACGTTAAATCCCGCTGTTAGAGATTGACAGAGGGATTTAACTGGTTGACAGCCACAAGTGGAGCACTGATCCATCCACGGCTGTTAAAGGCACATGACAGCTGATTAAGATGCGGGCTCAGTGTCAGAGAGAAGTCTTGGAGGCGGTTGGGTGAGGAGCGAATAAGTGTGGAGGAGAGAAGGAGGTCTTGGGAGGATCGGAGATTACGTGAGGGAAGATATCGGAGATTAGTTCAGAGATATATGGTGGGGACAGGTTATAGATGGCCTTGTAGGTCAGTATTAGTAATTTGAACTGGACACGCTGAGGGAATGGGAGCCAGTGGAGAGATTTGCTGATGGGAGAAGCGGAGGAGTAGCGAGGAGAGAGATGAATTAGTCGGGCAGCAGAGTTAAGGATGGACTGGAGAGGTGCGAGGGTGTTAGCAGGGAGGCCACAGAAAAGGATGTTGCAGTAGTCGAGACGGGAGATGATGAGGGCGTGCACAATCATTTTAGTAGATTGAGGGTTGAGGAAAGGACGGATTCTGGAAATATTTTTGAGCTGGAGGCGGCAGGAGGTGGAGAGAGCTTGGATGTGCGGTTTGAAGGACAGGGCAGAGTCAAGGGTTACTCCGAGGCAGCGGACCTCCGGTATGGGGGAAAGCGTGATGTCATCAATTGTTATAGATAGGTGAGGTAAGGAAGATCTGTGAGATGGGAGAAAGATGATCAGTTCAGATATGCTCTCTGTGTATGGTATACAGTTTTAGGATTTTTTTAACTTTAGCGTCACAAAGGCAAAACTTGACTACCATTATAAGGAAAGCCTACAACCTGAATTTTGGCTGCAGAATAGGAGATCAGGACATGAGTTGGGCTCCACACATAAGCTACAATGGATGTGCATTACATCTTACCCAGTAGTTGCAGGGAAGAGGCAATCTATGCCTTTTGCAGTCCCAATGATCTGGAGAGAGCCAATCTATCACACTATTAATTGCTAATTCTGCATGGTGCCCCCGTTAGGAAGGTAGTTTCATGGAAGAACAAGTGGACTTTACAGTATTTAAACATTCCATCTGCAATGCGCCCAATACCACATACAGAAGAACTGCGGGTTCCAAATACACCAGAAACATTTTCAGTTGAGTCAAGTCAGGAAGAAGTGGAGCTTGGTGTAATAAATAGTGTTGAGCGATATTGCTCGATATCTAAAAATATCGTATCGAAATTGTATCGCGATAGCACTAAATATCGTCGATATCCGATTTCGATAGCGGAAGTCCAATGTAAGTCTATGGGAACAAAATATCGAAATTAAAAAAAACTTTATTTCCTTGTAAACACTAAATATACACACATAGAATACATATATATATATATATATACATGTCATTGTGACATATATATATACATATATGTATAGTTTATACACTTCTACATAGTAAAATATCCTCTGATTCAATTGCCGGGTAAAGCCGGCTTCTGTGAAAAGACAGAAGCACCCGACATGAAATGACACTTGGTGTACATAGGGTTAACCATGTCTTTTCATGTCGTTTGCAATCTGATTTGCACAAACAATTACATCAGTCTATGTGTGCAAAATTTCACACCTGTAGGGGTTAATTAAAGGTGTAAATTCGTTGTAAAAAAAACGGACTTTTTTGCTACGAATTTACACCTTTAATTAACCCTACAGGTGTGAAATTTTGCACACTTACACTCATGTAATTGTTTGTGCAAATCAGATATCAAACTAATGAAAAGACATGGTTAACTCTATGTAAACCAAGTGTCATTTCATGTCGGGTTCTGCATTTTCACAAAAGCCGGCAATTGAATTAGCGGCTATTATACTATGTAGAAGTGTATGAACTATAAATATAAATATATATATATATGTGTCACAAATTCAATGACATGTGTATATATATATATATATATATATGAGGTGTAAAATTGCTGAAAAAAAATGCGTGGGCTCCCGCCCTATTTTCGCAACCAGACAGACAAAGCCAGTGAGTGGGGGCAGATAATAATAGCCCAGAGAGGGACCATTATTTTTGGCCCCCCCCGGCTACTAACATCTGCCCCCAGACACCCCAGAAAGGGCAAATCTCTAATTAGATTTGCCCTTTCTGGCACTTTGCCCGTCTATTCCCATTGCCCTGTAGCGGTGGCGAATGGGTTAATAAGGGGTTAAAATGACCTTGCAATTGAAAGGTCACTTTAAGCCAGGTTAATAATTGAGAGCTGTCAATCAGACAACTATCAATTATTAATCCTATTGTATGAAAGAAAAATCAAACACACACACTTTAATAAAAAAGAAGTTTAATGAAATAATCACACAGTTTTTGACCATATTTTATTTACCTGCTAAAACCATTTCCTGTAATAAAAATAAAATAATAAAGCAAAATTATTCTTACCAATCCGATGTACAGTCAGGTCCCACGGTGTAATCCATCAGAAAGGGTTAATGTTTACTGCAGGGACCCAGCTAATGCTGCAGCCTCACAGTAAACCCCCAAATGAATGAGTTCCTCTCCTGGCTGACAGGAGAGGAAGTGGAAAGCTTAATTGATTGCTTTCCACTTTCACTTCAGGTCAGCCAGGGACACAATCAGTGACGTCAGAGGGAACTGGTTAACAAAAATAGGGGATCCCCTCGAAAAAAAATGGCGTGGGGTCCCCCCTATTTTTGTTAACCAGCCAGATGAAGCAGACCGCTGAGGCCTGGATTTTCAGGCTGTTAAGGAGCCAAGATCCATGGACCTTGCCAGCCTGATAATACCAGGCCACAGCAGTCTGCATATCTTGGCTGATTAACAAAAATAGGGGATCCCCTCGAAAAAAATTGGCGTGGGGTCCCCCCTATTTTTGTTAACCAGCCAGATGAAGCAGACCGCTGAGGCCTGGTTTTTCAGGCTGGTAAGGATCCAATATCCATGGACCTTGCAAGCCTGATAATACCAGCCACAGCAGTCTGCTTAGCTTGGCTGGTTAACAAAAATAGGGGATCCCCTCGAAAAAAAAAACGGCGTAAGGGTCCCCCTATTTTTGTTAACCAGCCAAGTAAAATGCAGACTGCTGCGGCCTGGTATTAAAAGACTGTCAAGGCCCATGGATTTTGGCCCTCAACAGCCTGATAATACCAGGCTACAGCAGCTCCACATTTGGCGCATCAAAAGATGTGCCAATTGTGGCACTTTACCCGGCTCTTCCCACTTGCCCTGTAGCGGTGGCAAGCGGGGTAATAAGGGGTTAATGTCACCGTTGATTGCACGGTGACAATAAGCCCGGTTAATAATGGAGAGGCGTCAATAAGACACCGATCCATTATTAATCCCAAAGTTATTAAATGCATAAAAAAAAGACAAAGCAAGAAAAAAGTCTTTTAATGAAATAAAAGAGACAACACAGTTTTCATTTCTTTTATTGTACTCTCATTCCTGCGACGCCATCGATCTCCTGTAAAAAAAGAAAAAAAACAAACCAACAGTATACCACCTGTCCGACGCAGTCCATAGTAACGACAGTCCCACGACGATCCAGCTCTGCTACATCGCAATGACAGGCAGAGCCTGTCATTGCAACGCAGCACAGCTGATTACCTGCTTCCCCGGCGGTGACGTCATCGGACTGACTGCTTTACGGCCGGGATTACCCAGCAGTCACTGCAGTTATCGCGAGAAACTGCATGTGACCGCCGGGGAGAAGAGGATGGGGGCCATGAAGCAGTCCAGGACGTGACCGCCGGAGATCTTCTGCCAGGTAAGTGCCGCTGACTCCTGACAGACCCGACCGACGGACACTGACAGTGACAGACCCGACCGACGGACACAGACAGTGACAGTGACAAATCCGATTCCGGTATTCGATAAGACGAAAATATCGAAACGAATTATCGAAAGGCCGATAGAGCTAATATCGGCCGATAGCCGATATTTGCATTATCGTATCGCTCAACACTAGTAATAAAGCATCTTACTCTCATGACTCAGACTTTGTCAGCAGCCTCAACTGAACCACATCTTATAACATAAAGCGAACTAAACTATTTTGTTAGAGATTTGGATCTCCCCAAGAGGAAGGCTGAGCTCTTAGGTTCCCGGCTACAGAAGTGGAATCTCCTAGCGACCAATGATCAGATTTCTTTGTTCTGCAACCGTGATAAAGATCTTGACCAATCCTTCTTTATGGAGAGTGATCGTGTGGCATGCTGAAAGGGGGATGACCGGACCGCGGGTACCTGCATGCCGGGTCTGGAACTGTTGAGGCTGCATCCTCTGTTCCCGGGGGAAGCTTTAGTAAGGCGGACCTTCCCCTTTTGCCTGAGGGAAGCGCTAGAGAGGTGGAGCTTCGTGCGGACTAAGGAAGGAGGGGAGAGACAGGAGAAAAGCGCGCGCAGCAGCAGGGGGATTAAAAGAGAAAAGCGCACGCAGCATGTCAGTTTGGCGCCAACGAAGTACAGCGTGCAGTCAGGCGTGTGGCGCGTTCCTCTCTCCCTCCACACACAGAGTGCCGGCGCCACAACAGGCTGCACAGAGAGGGTCCCCCACTGACCACAGAGGGACCGCTGCCAGGAGAGAGGACGGGAGGGCAATGACAGCCCAAAGAGAGAGGGGCTGCAGTGCTTAGAAAAGCCGTGCAGAGCAGAGCCATGTAGAGCAGAGCTGTGCACACTGAGCAGAGCCAAGCCAGCCGTGCAGCAGCCAGAGAGAGAAGTGCTCCGCCCTGAGAGTACCAGCAGCGTGCAAGCCAGTGCCCGTTGTCACCCGCCATCAACAGCGGGGACCAGAGAGAAAGAGACTTGCAGTGTAAGCCCGGTGACTGACAGAAAGCAAGGCGCAGAACGTTCCGTGTTCGTGAGTACAACACATGTGCCCCATAAGAGTGACCGGGGACAGGACAGACACTTGCACCCTGACTGTGCCAGTAAATATTTGCCAGGCCATGTTGGGCTCGTACAGGGCTGTGGCCCGTACCCTTGTCAGACACTATAGTAGGGACCAGTGAATGCTTCGGTCCCAGAGCATCCGTACAGCGTAGGCCCGCGCCCAAGCAATGCCACCGCTGACAGATACTGTGAGGAGAGTCCTGCAAGGACCACGACGGGCTCAGACAGTGTGGTGGCCCACGCTCCTCCGGCCACATTAGTATATGGACTAGGGATCAGCGGAAGGTATCGGAGACTGACCGCTGCCACCAGAAGACGGGGCATTGAAGCCCTCAGGACCTTCCAGGAAAAGATACCGCGCTGTTGTCGGCGCTATCCATTTCATGGGCTTAGGAATCATTGACTCTTGCCAAAACTGCCATTACGAGAACTGTTATTCTTCACCTCACCATATTCTTTGCCATTTATACTGTTTACCCTTTGTTTAACCCTCTATCTCCCTGCGTGGAGTATTCCCCTGTAAATAAACCTGTTAACCCTTGCTCTGCCTCCCGCGCGTCCGTCACTGCATCCCGTGTTCCTTCTAGAACCATACAATGCAACAACCTAAACAGTTCAATAAAAGCTCTGAAGGTAAGTCATAATCTAGAGGAATGGAGGCCCTTCATCGATTTATCCAAAACAAGCCTAAAAGTCGACTTGCTGCATAATGGCAATGCACTACTCTCAATTCCAATTGGTTCCGAAACCACATAAAAGTAACCTAAGACAACATGAAACAGCTGTTGAGGTGCCTGAACTATGACCAACATTTCTGGCCCTCTGTGGTGAATTAAAGGTGGTTGTCCTCTTTACTTGGTCCCCGGGGTGAATACACAAAGTACTTCTGCTTTCTGTGTGTGGGATAGTCGTGTAAGAGAATATAACTACAATAAGAGACTGGCCTCTCCGACATTCACTTCAGCCAAGAAAGAGTAAAAATGTCCTGCATCCAGCATTTGTTGACCCACATGCAATTTTATCACCACCATTAAATATCAAGTTGGGTCTAAGTTTGTAAAGGCAATGAATAAAAAATGTAAATGTATCTCATTGATAAATTTCCAAGATTGAGTGAATCAGAGATAGAGGAAGGCATCTTTATTGGACCTCAGATTCATAGATTCTTCAAGATGAGGAGCTTCTTCATTTATTGCAGGGCATGGAAAAGGCTGCATGGGTAGCAATCGCGTTAGCGGTAGGTTGAGCATTCTGATACTTCCGATACCTGAAATCCAATGTAAGTCTATGGGAACAAAATATCAGAAGTACTTCCGATACTTACTTCCGATATTTTGTTCCCATAGACTTACATTGGATTTCAGGTATCGGAAGTATCGGAATGCTCAACCCTAGTTAGCGGTAAATAATTTTATTGGAAGCTCAAGAGTAGATAACTATGAAGAGTAGGTGGAAAAATCTCAAAACATACAAGGATCTTGGTTGTAACTTGTCCTTAACCCCTTCACCCCGAAGCCTGTTTTCACCTTAATGACCGGGCCAATTTTTACAATTTTGACCACTGTCACTTTATGAGGTCATAACTCTGAAAAGCTTCAACAGATCCTGGTGATTCTGAGAATGTTTTCTCATGACATATTGTACTTTATGATAGTGGTAAAATTTCTTCGATATAACTTGAGTTTATTTGTGAAAAAAATGGAAATTTGGCAATAATTTTGAAAATTTCGCAATTTTCAAACTTAGTTTTTATGCCCTTAAATCAGAGAGTCATATCGCACAAAATAGTTAATAAATAACATTTCACACATGTCTGTTCTACATCAGCACAATTTTGGAAACATTATTTTTTGTTAGGAAGTTATAAGGGTTAAAAGTTGATCAGCAATTTCTCATTTTTACAGCAAAATTTGCAAAACCATTTTTTTAGGTACCACCTCACACTTGAAGTGACTTTGAGGGCCCCATATGACAAAAAAATACCCAAAAGTCACACCATTCTAAAACATGCACCCCTCAAAGTACTGAAAACCACATTTAAGAAGTTTATTAACCCTTCAGGTGCTTCACAGGAATTTTTGGAATGTTTAAAAAAATGAACATTTAACTTTTTTTCACAAAACATTTACTTCAGATCCAATTTGTTTTATTTTACTAAGGGTAACAGGATAAATTGGACCCAAAAGTTGTTGTATAATTTGTCCTGAGTACGCTGATACCCCATATATGCAGGTAAACCACTGTTTTGGCGCATGGCAGAGCTCGAAAGGGAAGGAGCGCCATTTGACTTTTCAATGCAAAATTGGCTGGAATTGAGATCGGACGCCATGTCGCGTTTGGAGAGCTCCTGATTTGCCTAAACAGTGGAAACCCCCCAATTCTAACTCCAACCCTAACCCCAACACACCCCTAACACTAATCCCAACCCTAACCCTAATCCCAACCCTAACCATAACCCTAACCACAAGCCTAACACTAACACACCCCTAACCCTAATTCCAACTCTAACCCTAACTCCAACCCTAGCCATAATGGGAAAATGGAAATAAATGTATTTTTTCAATTTTATTATTTTTCCTTAACTAAGGGGATGATAAAGGGGGGGGTTTGATTTACTATTTGTAGTGGGTTTTTATATTTGGCAGCTGTCACACACAAAAAACGCTTTTTTATTGCAAAAAATAGTTTTTGCATCACCACATTTTGAGAGCTATAATTTTTACATATTTTGGTCCACAGAGTTATATGTGGTCTTATTTTTTGCTGGACAAGTTGACATTTTCAGCGGTACCATTTTTATTTACATCCGTCTTTTTTATCGCGTTTTATTGCACTTTTTGTTCGGTGGTATGATGATAAAGCATTGTTTTTTGCTTCATGTTTTATTTTTTTTACGGTGTTCCCTGAAGGGGTTAACTAGTGGGACAGTTTTATAGAGCTGGTCATTACGAACGCGGCGATACCAAATATGTGTACTTTTATTGTTTTTTATTTATATAAATAAATGGATTTATTGGAAAAAAAAATTTCTTTATTTGGGGATTTTTTAAAAAACATATTGTATTATATTTTTTTTACTTTATAACATTGTCCCAGGGTGGGACATCACTCTATCATGTCAGATCGCTGTTCTGACACTTTGCACAGCACTGTGTCAGATCAGCGATCTGACAGGCAGTGAAGGAGGCCACCTCACTGAAGGACCGGAAGGACCCCGCAGCCATCTTGGAGCCAGGGGTCTGCATGGGGAACACCGGAACAACGCGATCACTTCTCATTGTTCCGGTGAGAGAGTGTAGGGAGTCCCCTCCCTGCGCGATTCCTCTCTATGCCGCTGTCAGTACTGACAGTGGCATCAGAGTGGTTAAATGCCTCTCGATCGGTGCTAGCACCAATCGTGGGCATTGCTGCATGGTGTCAGCTGACACCCGCACGCGATCGCCTCGGCACTGAGCGTGAGGCCGTGCGATCGTGCCGCCGTTCCAGTACTGTTGTTAGCGGAACGCAGTTCCTGCAGAGCAGTACTGGTATGGCACATGTCGGGAAGGGGTTAAAGATTAATTTCCTCTTCATTCTACATTTGCATCTAGACTATTTTACACCAAAGTGTGGAGCAGTGAGCAACAAGCACGGTAAGAGATTTCACCAAGATATTGCGGCTATTGAGAAAAGATATCACGGAATATGGAATCCATTAATCCTTACAGATTACTGTTGGATAATTGTAAGAGATGATCCGATGCAGGAGTACAAGAGACAAGCAAAAAAGAAGTGTCACTGAATGAGGAGCAAATGATGTTTAGCAATTTTTGTAACGTTTTTTAATTTACTACATTGTTTAACATGTTTTAATTATTGGAAATGTTGCTAAGTTTCCTCTACATATATATCAGAAAATGGTATTCTGCATCCTTATATTTGCAAAAATAATAATGTTTCAAATTACTAAAACTTTTATGCCTTGATAATATGTAGTTGTAAAAAGAAAACTATTTGATATCATGGAAAAAAGAGACAACTAAAAATTGTCATTGTCATTTTCAATTCAGGAGGTGAAAATCATTAAGAAATGGCTCATTTCATAACTGAATCTGACAACTTTTGAAAAACTGTAGAACAGTGTAATCAAACCAAGCTTTAAAATATTACCCACAACACTTTTTTACTGACCTTTCCCTACTTGTCCCACCGCCTTTCCCCACTAGGTCCTTCTATTGACTCTTCTTCTGTTTTCTTCTCCCTCTGTGTCTTCTGAAGGACATTATCGCTAATTCCAAAGTCGTCACCTGGGGTGCAATGCACGTCATCGACGTTAACAATGTGTGCTGCATTCCAAGTGCCCCATGTGATGTCTTGATGCCTAGTCTGCAGCACCGGCAGAAGACCCCAAGGGAGGAGAACACCAAAGAGGAACCGATCAAGAATAAGAATAAGAGTTCATTGGATATTTTTGATGCTTACCAGTCTCAGAATCTGGCAAAATGGCAGTGCACTACTTGCCATTTTGCTAAATTAACGCATATCAAATCTTTAAAAAAATTTCATTTGTTCAATTTCAAATTTGGAGCTACATTGATAGGGAATTTGATTACTTTAAAAAAAGACAATTTGGAATGAAATGACCTTTGCAAAACTAATAAATCCACCATCTTTACTTATGAAACAATTACCTGACACATGAGCAGCAAAAGTCCCATTAAAAAGTGCTTAAGTGCCACCATAATCATCTTGGAATCTCCTAAGACTGTGAAGTCTGTTATCTCACAACCCTGCGGTAGGGCATGATAATCAAAGTAAATCATTACTCAGGATTTTAAAAGAGTAAAATTATAAATGCCATGAGCAACAAAACTATAAAGAAAAATTAAATTAAAATATTAATTCGCTGATTAATATAACATCAGATGACCCATTTGAGTGCTTCCAACTCCTGAAACAACAAAGACTTGTGCAATATTTCTGGAGCCCCCCCAGGTGGTTATTATACTCCAGAGTATATACAGCACATATCCGTCAGCAGCCATGGGTTTCAGCGTACAGGTGCGGAATATGTTATCCTGGATTTGGATTTCCACTTTGCTTTTTGTAATTTACGATGAAGGTTGTTGGAGTGTGTTTCACTTTAAGGTTAAACTTTCAAATAATTTCAAAAAGTTACTGTGTATTTCAGGTTTATGAGTTGATTTTGTGAAGGCGTAAGTTCTTGGTTCTCCAGGTTTATGAAGACATAACGTCTTGGTTCTTCAGCTTTTTTGAAGGCATAACTTCTTGGTTCTTCAGGTTTATGAAGCTGTAACTTCTTGGTTCCTCAGGTTTATAAAGCTGTAACTTCTTGGTTCTTCTGGTTTATGGAAACATAACTTCTTGGTTCTTCTGGTTTATGGAAACGTAACTTCTTGGTTTCTATACAAATCCTTAACAGAGCCTTCTCCTACCACGTGCTATTTGTAATTCTCGTTTCTTTTTATTTGGCAAGAGATCATTGAGCCCCAATAGTGTCATGAGCTGCTTTGTTTGTGGAATTAGGTAGTTCAGAGGTTAATCTGGACGGCCTCATTTTGGGATTCTGGGAGGCTTCTTATAGCCTCATTGTGGAGCCATTCCCTGTCGCTTATACTTTGACCCTTGGCCGAGTGTGTGTGACCCTGTGCTTTGTGCTTGTGATTCTCTATGCTTGTTTGGTTTTGACTTGGTTCTGTTCCCGTTACGAGTTCTGCCTGCCCTTCCTGTACTGCGTTGCTATCTTGTGTATGACTCCTGGCCTTTGTCCTGACAATTCTTTGCCTATCCCTCCTGTACTGCATTGCTATCTCCGTGTATGACTCCTGGCTTATGTTCTGACTATTCTCTGCTCGCCCCTTCTGTACTGCGCCGTCCTCTCTGTGTATGAACCCCGTTTGTCTGACCTGAGTTTCCCTCTTTACTAATCCAGGATCCCTGGAGAGTCCTGCACTCATATTCAGCAGCAGGACGCTAAGCCCCGCCCCCTGTGGTCACATGATCGCAGGTCCTTTTGCTTACTGCTACCTTCAGTGTCCCCTCTCAGCACGCTGCTCAGGTCTCATCTGCCTAAGCCTCCCCTGCGGCATCTGACCCCGGGCCCTTCCTCCGCAGTGTGGGTGAGTCACCCTGCTCAGCCGTAGCAGTTCGCTGGCGCTGACAGGAGCATGATATTATAAGCGACAGCACATTTTTTTTTTTTTCTCTTGGGGATAGTTGTATGGGTCTTCTGAGCCTATTTGCAGCATGGATCCCCTGCAGTGTTTGGCCGATCAGGTCAAGCATCTAACCCAAATGTTCCAAAAGCTCAATGTGGAACAGTGCACGATGGTCCATACCCAACAGCAGTTGATGGACACCGTGCAGGGGGCTGTTGTGACAGGGTCCCCAGGTTCTGGGAGTTGGGACGTATCTGTGATATCCCCTGAATCTCCGGTCAAATTGCCTGATTTCTTTTCAGGGGATAAAGAGCAGTTTAGGTCCTTCAAGGAAGGATGTAAGCTTTTTTTTTCTTTAAGGCCCTATTCCTTTGGGGACGAATTTCAGAGGGTGGGGGTTGTTATTTCTCTACTGCGTGGTGCCCCTCAAGCTTGGGCTTTCTCTCTGTCTTCCACTGCCCCCGAAAGAATGACAGTCGATGCCTTCTTTGAGGCCCTGGGCCGCATATATGATGAGCCTGACAGAGTACGTATGGCTGAAGATAATGTCATGAGTGTGTGCCAGGGTAAACGCTTGGCTGAGTGGTTTTGTGCAGAGTTCCAACGCTGGGCAGCGGAGGTCTCATGGAGTGATGCCGCCCTTCGGGCTTATTCCGCAGAGGCCTATCCGAACGCCTCCAAGATGCTCTGGCCCTCCATCCACCACCTGACACCTTGGAAGATGCCATTACTCAGGCTGTGCGTATGGACCGCAGGCTGCGGGCCAGGGGTGTCATACATTCCGAGACTTCCCTATTCTCCAGCAGCAAAGAAACCGGTGTCGCTCCTGAACCCATGGAGATTGGCGTCACTTCGGTCAAGGAGATGGAGAGGAAACGCCGCCGGGAAAAACAGCTCTGTTTTTATTGCGGGGAGGCTGGTCATTGGAAAAAGGATTGTCCCTCATGCCCATCGTCCTCTAAAGCGACGGGAAAACTACTAGGTCTGGGTAGTGGTCGAGGAGGCTGCCCAGACCTTCAGGTACTTTCTTCCTCATGTCCTAAAGTTTCTCTAAGGGTTGAACTGTTTGTAGACAACGTCCGTTTTTTCTCTACAGCACTGGTGGACAGTGGTTCATCCATCAAGTTGGTCAGCTCTGATGTCGTTTCCCAACACCAGATAGGGACAGTCAGGCTTCCTACACCACTTAAAGTCGTGGCCATTGACTCATCTCCTCTTACCCGAACTGGGATCATTTCTGTGTCTGAAAAGTTTATGTTGAGAATTGGTTCTTCCCACATGGAAGAGATTGAATGTTTTGTCATGGACAAATTACCCGCAGGGCTGGTACTGGGAATGCCGTGGCTTCGGTGCCATAACCCAGTGATTGACTCGGAATCTGGGGAGATTGTTAAGTGGGGGTCCAAGTGTGCTGACTGTTACCATAAATCTATTTGTTGTATGAAAATTGCAAAATCTGTCTCTGTGTCTTCTACTAGTCTGGAGGGTATTCCGGAGTACCTGAGAGACTTTGAGGACGTGTTCTCTGAGAGCGAGGCTGAGGCGCTACCCCTCATAGGCCATTTGATTGTGCCATTGATCTGATTCCTGGAGCCAAATTGCCTAAAGCTCGCCTGTTCAATCTGTCTGGCCCCGAGTGCCTTGCTATGAAACAGTACATTTCTGAAAGTCTCCGTAAGGGGCACATAAGACCCTCAGTTTCCCAGATGGCAGCGGGGTTTTTCTTTGTTAAGAAAAAAGATGGCGGCCTACGTCCCTGCCTCGACTTTCGTGAACTAAATAAAATTACTGTCAGGAACACATATCCCCTACCGTTGATTCCTGATCTCTGTAACCAGCTTTCTGGTTCTAAATGGTTTTCTAAACTGGATCTGAGGGGGGCTTACAACATTAATAAGAATACGAGAGGGGGACGAGTGGAAAATGGCTTTCCTTACGTCTGAGGGGTTGTTTGAGAATCTAGTAATGCTGTTTGGGCTCACCAACGCACCTGCAGTGTTTCAAAATTTTATCAATGTGGTATTTTCGGATCTCATAGGCCGTTTTGTAGTGGTATACCTAGATGATATCCTGATATATTCTGTTGATAGAGCTTCCCATTTGTTGCATGTTAAAACTGTACTTCAGAGGCTAAGAGAAAACCAATTGTATGTCAAACTTGAGAAATGTTCATTTTTTGTTCAGGAGTTGTCATTTCTAGGTCTGATAATTTCACCTCAGGGTTTTCGCATGGATCCCAAGAAGGTGCAAGCTATTGTGGAGTGGGTCCAGCCCAGGGACCTTAGGCTGATCCAGCGCTTCTTGGGATTTGCGAATTATTATCGCAAGTTCATTAAAGGTTTTTCTCAGGTGACTAAGCTCTCACAGACCTGACTGGTAAAGGGGCAGATGTCAGAAACTGGTCCTCATTAGCTAAATAATCATTTCTCACGCTTAAAAACTGTTTCTCATCTGCTCCTATCCTGGTCCAACCAGATCCTTCCAAGCCATTTGTGGTTGAGGTGGATGCTTCCGAGGTTGGGGTGGCGGCAGTTTTGTCGCAAGGTCCAGCTTCTCTGACTAATCTCAGGCCCTGTGCCTATTTTTCTAAGAAATTTTCTCCGGCGGAGAAAAATTATGACGTAGGCAACAGAGAGCTTCTGGCTATTAAGTTGGCGTTCGAAGAATGGAGGCATTTTTTGGAGGGGGCGGATCACCCTATTACGGTTATCACTGACCATAAGAATTTGGAATACATCAAATCTGCTAAAAGACTGACTCCCAGGCAAGCCCACTGGTCACTTTTTTTCTCCAGGTTTCAATTTTCTATTACCTTTCGGCCAGGGTTTAAGAACATAAAGGCTGATGCTTTATCATTATTACACCAAATTTCTAATATTAGTGTGGATTAAAGACCAATGCTATTTCAATAACTCAAAATCCAATACAACAAATGCAACAACTCATATGAATAATGTCCAGAAGGGACAAGAAAGAGGAATTGTCTCGACCACGCACCACAATTGTGGGTTTCCAGGGATAGGGGGTACTCGGAGCCGAGCCTGTAGATTTCTATAGGGAATGTCACTGGTAGCGTGGCTCGTTCCGTGTCCCTGGCGGTCAGGCGTTAAAGGGGAATATTTACAGGGGATTTGATAGATAACAGTTCGTGACGCCACCTGTAGTTATCTGATCACTAAGACCAGCGCTGCTGTAGATCTCTGAGGGGATGTTATGGCAGCTAGATGACGGGTCCCCCACAGGTGGGACTGGTCCCTCAAAGTCTATGGTATTAATGATGTAGGGTGCAAATAAATGAATCAGTCTCACACCATCCAGTGTCTTTCCATACCTTTTACTTGTCAGATGATAAGGCAGGTCCCAGGGAGGCTGTTGGGGTGGATGGAGGATGCGTTTTGAGGTAACGGATGAGCAGGTTAGAGGCCTCCTTAACTTTCCAATATGATGAGTCCAACCTGCATAGAGCTAAGTTCACTCCGATTTCTCCAGCTAACTCCTTAGCTGTACTGCCCGTTCAGCATAGTGGTCGGAGCCTTCCATATAATGTGAGAGAGCTGAGTTCCTACTGTTGTCCTGCAGTGACTCAAGGTTCCCACTCTCCAGACTCCAGTTACGTACCGACACTCCAAGGGCTGCTTTCTGCGACCTAAGGTCCAGTAAGACTCTGGTTCTTCTATCACTACGCCTGAAGCTATAGTGACACTTCGGTCTCCAGTGACCGGTGACTAATGCAGGATAGTCCAATCCTTAAGGCACTTCTAGGATTCTTTCTACTGCGCCCTTCGGCCTGCTCGCACTCTTAATATCAGCACTGACTAGGCTAGGATCAAATTCGGTTATCCGTACTAGCCTCCACTTTTGTACCGTCTCTCTGTATTGACAGGAATCTCAGCTCTCCAACAGGCACTAGTCCTGACTCTCTCCACTCTCTCAGGAGAACTTTCAGACTCCACTGTCTGCACGCTCACAGGAGAACTCTCTGACTGCACTGTGCTACAGGACACTCCCCTATACACCCCTGCTGGGTGTGTCTGAGTGTATGTGAATGATGTCGTGCCTTTAACCGTTACCTCTCCACTCATCCTCCTGGTATTGTGTGCCTGACATACCAGGGCTACACATTCCCCCATGGTAAAATACAGCACTCCGGGCTGTGGAATATAAAAAGAAAGACATTTTGTTTTCATTAACAATAAACATTAAACTCATCCCATCCGGGAGGTACGAAATCTTAAACGTTACATTATGTACAATGGACATAGAAAAATACAAAAACATACTTTCAATAAATATGTCATATTAAACAGTATTCTTGTGAAGGACCCGCACCAAACCTTCAACGTGGGTCCTGGGTGGGCTGCAGGACATCTGGCTGCAGACCTCGCTCAGTGCCACACCATACGGGTTTTCTGTTCAGAGGTAATTGTTACAGTTTGATATAGAACCACGAGAATGCATAAAGTGCAACTATTTACATTATCAGTTCTGGGGCTGGCATAGTCCACAGCCTCGAAGTCCTTTATTCCTCCTACTTAGTAATGCACAATACCATAACAATACTTTTTACAATATTCACATAAGGTAACTTTTTCTGGGTTAAATTACATTATTTTGCTAGAATTACTGTTGATATCGAATAGGTATCTTCCCTTTCGTGGTTCGCTCTGATCTACGTGGAGTAGCTTCAGGTATATTAGTCTGTGATCTACCTGCTCTGCGTAATGGCAAACTATAGAACTGTCTCAATCTTTCTATGGATCTGGCAAGCGTACTGATGGCTGGGTGGTGTGAGTCAGCTTCACCAGGGGATCCCATAGCATGGGGCGCTGATTCTGATGGTCTTTATGGAGATTCTGTAGGCTGAGGGGTTACTGGAATAGGTAACTCCTGAACTGGCTCAACTGGCACCATGGGCACAACTGGAGGTAAAACTTCCTCTTGTGGCTGATAAAACTGCAACACCGGAATGATTACAGCATCTCCCAGTCTAGGCCAATCCGCAGGGAAATCTCCAAGATCCGTGTGTATGACCTCTTCTTTTCTTTCTTCTCGATTGACGACAGGGTTCTCTTCACGAAGTTTTAAGGGTTCTGGACACAATTTCAAATGGTCTCTGGACACAGTGGATATTGTTCTTCCTCCGTCCTTACTGATGATACAAACTTTTCTGTTGTCATATTTGGAATCTTGTACGACATAGGGCTCTTGTTCCCACTGGTTGTCCAATTTGTGCATCTTTCTTTTTCTTTTCAATACCACTTCTCCAGGCATCAAAGGCTTGGCAGGAGCATTCCTGTTGTAAATATCTTCCTGTTTTTCCCGTGCCTTGTTGAGACTTTCTTCTACACAGACTTGCACTCGTCTGTATTGCTCTTGCCGATTGATGTCCCAGTTTTCAACGGCGTCATCTGCCTCCGGTTCTACCACTCCAAGTTCTAAATCCATTGGTAGTCTTCCGGGCCTTGCTCTCATAAGATAGGCTGGAGTGCAGTTAGTGGAACTTACAGGTATATGGTTATACAAGTCAACCAAATCAGGTAGTACGTCCGGCCACCGATTTCTGTCTTCCAACGGTATGGATTTCAACAAATCAAGGACAATGTGGTTCATTTTCTCGCAAAGGCCGTTGGTTTGAGGGTGGTATGGTGTTGTTCTAATTTTTTTACACCCATACATGTGACAGAATTCCTTGAATAGGTCAGCCTCAAAAGCAGGTCCTTGATCAGTTAATACTTGCTCCGGATACCCATGCGGTCTGCAGAAGCTTGCTTGAAAGATTTTTGCTGCCGTCACCGCTGTCTGATCCTTAACTGGAACAACCACCAGAAATCTAGAGTAATGGTCCACCATGGTCAAGGCGTATGAGTATCCAGATCTACTTGGCGACAATTTGACGTGGTCCAGGGCCACAATCTCCAAGGGACGAGTCGTCCGGATAGGCTGCAGGGGTGCCTTCTGACTACCGTAGTCCTTTCTTCTGAGACCACAGGGTCCACAGTTCCGACACCACCTCTCGATGGAGCTGCGCATCCCTACCCAGTAGAACCGGCACCTCAACAGGGTCTCCAGTTTTCTCCAGCCAAAGTGTCCTGCTTGATCGTGGTATGCTTCCAACACCATTTGTACGTCTGCCTTGGGGACCACTATCTGCCAGACCATCTCATGGGTCCTGGGGTTGACGTATCTCCTGCACAACTTCTCACGGTATAGGAACAACCGGCTTCTCTCGTTCCACAGGAGCTTTGCTGACATAGGTGCATCTTTTTCCAAGGAGGAACCTTCCTGTCTTAACAACTCCTTGATACGGCTGACCACTGGATCGCTGTCCTGAGTCTCTTTCCAACTGTGATGGGGTAAGGGATTTAACGTTGCACCATGCTGCTTTCTGTAGACTCGCTGCTCGTGGACTATCCCATTTCGATGGAACGCAGGTAGCTCAATTTCTTCCAGGTCGTCCGATTCTTCTTCCGTGTCAGATTCATGCGGCATTCGGGACAATGCGTCAGCATTAGCATTCTTTCGGCCTGCCCGGTACTTGATGGTAAACTGGTAATTGGACAACCGAGCCATCCAACGCTGCTCCATGGCGCCCAACTTGGCGGTTTCCAGATGCGTTAAGGGGTTGTTGTCTGTAAACGCAGTGAACTGGTTGGAGGCCAGATAGTGTTTAAATCTTTCAGTAATGGCCCAGACCAGCGCCAGAAACTCCAGCTTGAAGCTGCTATAATTTTCCGGATTCCTCTCAGTTGGCCTGAGTTTTCTGCTGGCATATGCGATGACTTTTTCTTGGCCATTCTGCTTCTGACTGAGAACTGCTCCTAACCCTTCATTACTTGCATCGGTGTACAGCAGGAACGGTTGGCTGTAATCAGGATAGGTCAAGATCTCATCACCTGTAAGAATCTCTTTCATCTTTTGAAATGCTTCAGCCTGTTCCTTACCCCAATTAAAGGGAGGGTTTCTGCTCTTTAGGGATTGTCCTACTAGGAGGTCCTGTAAAGGGGCTGCCTTCTTCGTGTAATCTTTCACGAACCTTCTGTAGTAACCCGTGAGTCCCAGGAACTGTCGCACTTCCTTGAGGTTCTTCGGCTCCGGCCACTTCTGGATGGCAGTGACTTTCTCTGGGTCCGGCGCTACTCCTTCCGAACTGACGATGTGCCCCAAGTATTGTACCTTCTGTTTGAGTAGATGGCATTTTGAGGGTTTCAACTTCATCCCGTACCTGGACAGGGACTCAAATACTTCTGCCAGGTGCTTCAGATGGTCCTCATATGTCTTGGAGTACACGATGACGTCGTCTAGGTATAGCAGCACGGTTTCAAAATTGAGATGTCCCAGGCAGTTCTCCATCACTCTCTGAAATGTTCCTGGGGCACTGCTGAGCCCAAACGGCATTCTATCGAACTCACAGAGCCCCATTGGGGTGTTGAAAGCCGTTTTCTCACGATCCTCCTCAGCCACAGCCACTTGCCAGTACCCACTAGTCAGATCGAGGGTAGAAAAGTAGTTAGCCGTTTTCAGAGCAGCTAATGATTCCTCTATACGTGGTAACGGGTATGCATCTTTATGTGTTATGCGATTCACCTGCCTGTAATCCACACACATTCTCAAGCTACCATCTTTTTTTCTAACCAGGACTAGAGGTGCTGCCCAGGGACTACAACTATCCCTGATTACTCCGGCTTCTTTCATATCTCGCAACATTTCTTAGCCTTCTGATAATGGGCTGGGGGTATAGGCCTGTACCGCTCCTTGATGGGAGGATGACTGCCTGTAGGGATATGATGTTGTACTCCCTTAATTACCCCAAAATCAAGTGGGTGCTTGCTAAACACTTGAGCGTACTCTTGTACCACCCGTAAACCCCTTGCTTCTGGTGAGCGGGAGTGGTGTCCGTCCCAACATGGAGTTGCTGACACCATTCCGCCACCTGGGTTGCCGGGTCATTATCCTCCGCTAATTGGCGGGAGTCTAAGGACTCAGCCGGGAGAATAGAATTATTGTCGACAGCATGTAGTTTAGCAATGGTTGCATAACGGGGTAAGTTTACCTCATCATCTCCCCAGTTGAGAAGCCGTACCGGTACTCTTCCATTCACCACTTCCACTACTCCCCTAGCAGTCATAAGTGTAGGTCTATGTTCTGAATGGTGGGGTTCTACTACAGCTTGGTAGTTCTGTCTTCTCAGACCTATGGCTGCCCTGCACCAGATTATCATTTCACTCATTGGGGGTATCACAATAGGATTCGAGTCGGTGACCCGTACATTACCAATTTCGCCGTCTGTAAGCTTCGCTTGCTGCTGACACATCAGAGCCCGGATCTCTCTCTGGATCGCTCCTTTCTGCCTTGGTCTGGCAATTTCAGCGAGCTGTTGGAGTAAGAACACAACTTCTCCCAGACAGTTACTGATAATGTTAGTACCCAAAATTATATTTAAACCGTTCTCTTCATTTACAGTCTTTACTACTAGAAGCCCTGGTCTTTCAACTCCTCTCTGCCCACTTTCACATCCACACATTTTGTCCCGAGTACTTCTACAGGAAGACCATAGAAGCATACACGGTAAAGTCAGGGCTCGGGGGTTTAAGACTGTCCATTGACCAGAACTTAGTATATAGGGCATCAGGTATTATGGTCACCTGAGACCCAGTGTCTAACAATGCCGGAACTGCAATACCATCTAGAATGATAGACAGGTAGGGTCGCCCACCCACATACCTGCGGTTCCAGTCTAGGGGGCCTGACGGATCTCCTCCTGGGTGTTGGCCCTCGGACCCAGGTTCTGCCCGTTTAAAGGACACTGTGGAGACATATGACCTTTCCGGTTGCAACGGTAACAGGTGATCTCCCGACGAGGAGGGTGTTGATCAGAGGTCGCTCCTGGGGGTGGCGTTGTCCTCCTCCGGGGGGGCGACGTCTTCCTTCTTCTCCGGTGCATCCACGGGACGTCTTCTGGGCAGTCAGCTAATAAGATCTTCCCTTCTTCCTCTTTCCGCAGCTGCAGGGCACTCATCACAGCAGCCAGATTTTTAGTCAGCTGGCGCACCTCTGAGCGCAGACAGTCCAATTCACTAGGGGGTGTCGCCTGCGTTTTGGCTTCTGCCACTAGCGGGGAAAAGGGGGGTACTGCCGGTTCCAGGGTGACTTCACCCTGGTGATGTTGGGTGGCCACCTCAGGTTTGCCCAGGGGTCGCAGCCCTTTTATTGCCATGTCCTTTAGGGCATCAAAGGTAGCATCAGGATGATCTAAGGACCACCAGTTTACAGTTCTGCGTTCCTCTTGGGATCTCAATCCCTGTACAAATTGCTCTTTCAGCATCTTATTTTCGTCAATAGCATTTATATTATTAATCTGCTTAAGGGCTCTCAGGGCTCCTTGTAGTCGGCAAGCGTAGTCCCTGATGCTGTCACCTGGCTGCTGTGAACAGTGGTAGAAGGCCATCCGGAGATCCGTTTCTGTGCGGTCTTCAAATATGGCATGTAGCTTAAGGAGGATCGCAGGTACCGACTCCTGATCAACGGTATCCCAAGTCTCCACTTCCCTCTCAGCAGCGCCAGTTAGCTGCCCTATTAGCACAGCAGCTTTTTGTCTCTCAGGCATGGAGTACATTTCTAGGATGCTGCATAACTTCCGCTTGAATCCTGCACAGTGCCTGGCTCACCGCTGTACTGGGGAAGCCATTTCGCCCCAGGCATATATGGGAGCGTTAGTGGCATGATCGGGACTACCGGACTGGGTGCTGGGCCGCACCCCCATCGGCGCTACAATGCCACGCAGTGCGGGGTCGGGGCCTCCGGCTGGGGCCGCACTGTCGGCCGTTGTTGTGACATATTAGTGCCCCCTTGGTTAAACGGAGCCTACCGGTTTCAGAAGCTGCTATTTCACAGGCACAGCAGTGGGAACAGGACCTTCGTCGCAGGCCCTGATGTCAGAGCGTCCACACTTCCTGCCGCTGATCAGAGCCGGGGGCGTGTCCAAGAATTTGCGCGCTCTTTCAGGTACGCCCACCTTCTTCTCCAGCGCCTTAGGCCGAATATGGCGGCAAATATGGCGGTATTTGGCGCCAAACAACAGCAACAGTCTTTTTCACCAAAACACTCCACAGGCACACAGGGCTCGCAATGCTGCAAGTTTCGGATCCTGTTCGTGACGCCAAGTTTTATGTCTCGACCACGCACCACAATTGTGGGTTTCCAGGGATAGGGGTACTCGGAGCCGAGCCTGTAGATTTCTATAAGGGAATGTCACTGGTAGCGTGGCTCGTTCCGTGTCCCTGGCGGTCAGGCGTTAAAGGGGAATATTTACAGGGGATTTGATAGATAACAGTTCGTGACGCCACCTTAGTTATCTGATCACTAAGACCAGCGCTGCTGTAGATCTCTGAGGGGATGTTATGGCAGCTAGATGACGGGTCCCCCACAGGTGGGACTGGTCCCTCAAAGTCTATGGTATTAATGATGTAGGGTGCAAATAAATGAATCAGTCTCACACCATCCAGTGTCTTTCCATACCTTTTACTTGTCAGATGATAAGGCAGGTCCCAGGGAGGCTGTTGGGGTGGATGGAGGATGCGTTTTGAGGTAACGGATGAGCAGGTTAGAGGCCTCCTTAACTTTCCAATATGATGAGTCCAACCTGCATAGAGCTAAGTTCACTCCGATTTCTCCAGCTAACTCCTTACTGTACTGCCCGTTCAGCATAGTGGTCGGAGCCTTCCATATAATGTGAGAGAGCTGAGTTCCTACTGTTGTCCTGAAGTGACTCAAGGTTCCCACTCTCCAGACTCCAGTTACGTACCGACACTCCAAGGGCTGCTTTCTGCGACCTAAGGTCCAGTAAGACTCTGGTTCTTCTATCACTACGCTGAAGCTATAGTGACACTTCGGTCTCCAGTGACCGGTGACTAATGCAGGATAGTCCAATCCTTAAGGCACTTCTAGGATTCTTTCTACTGCGCCCTTCGGCCTGCTCGCACTCTTAATATCAGCACTGACTAGGCTAGGATCAAATTCGGTTATCCGTACTAGCCTCCACTTTTGTACCGTCTTTCTGTATTGACAGGAATCTCAGCTCTCCAACAGGCACTAGTCCTGACTCTCTCCACTCTCTCAGGAGAACTTTCAGACTCCACTGTCTGCACGCTCACAGGAGAACTCTCTGACTGCACTGTGCTACAGGACACTCCCCTATACACCCCTGCTGGTGTGTCTGAGTGTATGTGAATGATGTCGTGCCTTTAACCGTTACCTCTCCACTCATCCTCCTGGTATTGTGTGCCTGACATACCAGGGCTACACAGAATTGCCAGCGAGTTTTCTTGAAAAAATATTAAACTTTATTAAACCAAAAAACTCATTTAAAAATTTGCACAAGAGCACCACATACCACATTTTAACCAGGCCACAATAGTATAGGGATTTATATATAACACTGCCAAATATTATACAGCACTAAAAAAACAAATATTATACACATTTTATATAGAATTTTTCAGCGTGGAATTGGCAAATTTAAAACACCTTCATCTTATATAATAAAGATATGTTTTTTTAGAAATAGTTCGACCAATGTTCAAAATACTATAATACGTGGTATAATGAAAGGGAAGAAAACATGTGAGAACTTAATGATGAAAAGGATAAATTCCTTATATATTGCTTAAACTCCCAAGGTTTACGAGGATCAGGAAACTAGTTATAATCAGAATGTACCTCTCAGCAAATGAGGAAAAAAATTATACACACTCCGAGTCCTAATCCTAGCTAAACGACCACAAATAAAGTGGAAATAACAGCCACTATCCTGTTGGATACTTCCCTCGCTAACCACATGAAATAAACATGCCAAGTGCACATGGATGAAGACAAGGAGGAACTTACAATGTGATGCTGAAGGCAGCGTGCCCTGTGCCCGGCGCCCCAATGTGATGCTTTATCATGTAGTTTTGAGCCGTTATCCGCCCCCGATCCGCCGTCCCCCATTCTTCAACCAGTCTCGTGGTTGCCGAGGTGTCGTCGGAATTGGAGCGAGAGATCGTGGGAGCTCAATCTTTGGCTCCAAATTCCAAACCTGTTGACAAGTTGTTTGTCCCGCAATATTTGCGCAACAAACTCCTGTGGGAGTTCCATGATTCGAAGTTGGTGCACACCCTGGTATAGCCGCCACAACGGGAAGCAGTGGCACGGGTCTTCTGGTGGCCTTTAATGACTTCAGATATCAAGAAACATGTCGCAGCATGTGGTATATGTGCCCGTTCCAATAGCTCTAGTTGCCGGCCGGCCGGGGAATTGGTGCCTTTGCCAGTCCCAGGGAGGCCATGGACTCACTTGTCCATGGACTTCATTACCAATCTTCCATCATCTCGTGGTAATACTGTAATTTGGGTAGTGGTGGACAGGTTTTCGAAGTTGGCACATTTTGTACCCATGACAAGTTTACCCTCAGCAGAGACGCTCTCTAGGCATTTCCTGTCCCAGGTGGTACGCTTACATGGGTTCCCACTAATATTGTGTCAGACAGAGGACTCAGTTTGTGTCTAAATTCTGGCGGGCCTTCTGCAATAAACTGGGGATATCTCTGTCTTTTTCCTCAGCATATCACCCTGAAACCAACGGACAAACGGAGCGCACCAACCAGTCGCTTGAACAGATTCTTCGGTGCTTGACTTCTACCCTGCAAAGCGACTGGTCTGATGCCTTACCATTAGCAGAATTCGCCTTCAACAACCGGGTAAACCAATCTACTGGTAGGTCACCATTTTTGATTAATTATGGGATGAACCCTCATTTTGGCGAATTTTCTTGAATAGATTCTGGTTGTCCGGGGCAGAGGACGGGGTCAATCGTCTTAAGGATCTTTGGACAAAGGTTCGTTTAAATATTTCTAAGGCTCAGGAGAAATATAAACGTTTTGCGGATAGAAAAAGGGACTCTGCTCAGACGCTGCTTTGTGGGATAAGGTGTGGCTGTCTACACAAAATATAAATCTTCGATTGCCCTCCGCTAAACTGGGGCCTAAATTTATTGGTCCCTATGAGGTCATTGAAGTAGTGAACCCCGTAACCTACCGCCTCCGTCTTCCTTCCTCCTTAAAACTCCATAATGTTTTTCATAGGTCTTTACTTAAACCCTTGGTGCGGTGAGGGAGGAGACTGAAACTGCTCCTCCTTCAGTCTTGGTTGAGGGACATATGGAGTTTGAGGTACAACATATTGTGGATTCCAGGCGGGTTCGGGGGTCTTTGCAATATTTGGTACATTGGAGGGGGTATGGTCCGGAGGAGCGGCCATGGGTACCAGCCAGATCAGTACACGCTGACCGTCTGGTTCGTGCGTTCCATGCCCGGCATCCTGGGAAGCCTGGGGGTCCGGAGGCCCCCGTTGAGAGGGGGGTCTGTCATGAGCTGCTTTGTTTGTGGAATTAGGTAGTTCAGAGGTTAATCTGGACGGTCACATTTTGGGATTCTGGGAGGCTTCTTAAGCCTCATTGTGGAGCCATTCCCTGTCGCTTATACTCTGACCCGTGGCCGAGTGTGTGTGACCCTGTGCTTTGTGGCTTTGTGCTTGTGATTCTCTATGCTTGTTTGGTTTTGAATTGGTTCTGTTCCCGTTACGAGTTCTGCCTGCCCCTCCTGTACTGCGTTGCTATCTTGTGTATGACTCTTGCCTTTGTCCTGACAATTCTCTGCTTATCCCTCCTGTACTGCATTGCTATCTCCGTGTATGACTCCTGGCTTATGTTCTGACTATTCTCTGCTCGCCCCTTCTGTACTGCGCCGTCCTCTCTGTGTCTGACCTGAGTTTCCCTCTTTACTAATCCAGGATCCCTGGAGAGTCCTGCACTCATATTCAGCAGCAGGATGATAAGCCCCGCCCCCTGTGGTCACATGATCGCAGGTCCTTTTGCTTACTGCTACCTTCAGTGTCCCCTCTCACCACACTGCTCAGGTCTCGTCTGCCTGAGCCTCCCCTGGGGCATCTGACCCCGGGCCCTTCCTCCGCAGTGTGGGTGAGTCACCCTGCTCAGCCGTGGCAGTTCGCTGGCACTGACAGGAGCATGATAACTAGATACCAGGGTCAGAGTGCAACTGATATTTCCTCATTTACTATAGCTGTTTACTCTTATGTCCTCAGCTTCATCTCCACAATAGATGCATGTCACTGGACTCATCTCTCGATCTAATCTTGAAAATGTTTCTTGGCAGTGAATCAATTTTCTGGATCCTGGCCAAAAGGTGCAATATCAGTAGTCCTTGGCCTTCCAGTGAGAGCCCTGCAATCTGCCTCCTACTTGATGGAATCCTTGGTGCCTCTTCTTGCAGCACCTACTAATCAGAGGAGGTGCTTTGGAATTGGGAAAGTAGAAGGCAGTTTGCATGGATCTCATTGGATGGCCATGGACTACTGATGTGGCTGTTGGACCAGATCTTGTGAATCAATTTGTCCATCTCTATAAAGTTTATTTCACTACCAAACACTAATGACACTCATATTTGAAATCATTAAAGACATTTTCATATACCGGTACTTTAAAAGTTAAAGCTAACCTGTCATACTGTAAATAGTATCTGATCTGCAGGAAGGATGTTATGGAGTAACAGGAGGAGCTGATCAGATTGATATGCATTTAGTTAGGAAAATTTTCAGTAACTTTTTATTTTATGCATTTTATTCAAACACCAGAGATTTTATTCATTGAAATGTCTGGTGTTTGCATGCTTGAGTCCAGTGGGCGGTCTTATTCAGTGATTGACAGTCCTCGCTGTATGACTGTGCATGCAGAGACAGCTGTGGATCACTGAGTAAGACCGCCTACTGGATTTTTTACCCAACAAAAAAAACACTTAAAAAATTAATCTATTGTCACATTTGAAAAAAAAACTTGGGCTGTAGTTTTCATTTTCAATTAAATTTCAGCATTTACATGGACTTTATTCAATGTTCATGAATAAAGGATGACATATTTTAAACTTTCCAAAATGAAGTGATAAACTGGATTCCTTCTTTCGTTTTGGACACTCTATTCCATTTTTCGAGACAATTGTCACATTATTAATTATCCTTTATTACTGGTTATTTTCCTTAATTTTTAACATTGAAAATATTCTTATTTTGTTTTAATTCCGACTAGAGACATATAATACTCTGTGGAACAGACTGATCATTGGTGACTAATTTTGTAAGTTAACTATAAGAGTATAAGAGAAACACCACAACCAAAATTGTGACCCGCACCCTCAGGCAAATAAAAATAAGTAATTCCTTCCAGTGTCCGGCAGTGATTGACCTTACAAACTTTCTATTAACGGCCTATGGTAAAGTTGGCTTCACCAGCCCATGTGGGGATCAGACTTCAATTCCCATCATGCTTTGCTGTAATCTGTTCTGGGCTCCTCTCCGCCTTCTTTAGTCTTCCCTCCTCTTGAGCTTTTCATAGTCTTCTCTTACATTGCAGTCATCATATTATACAGCAATGTTGTATTTACAATTGCTAATTTTTCCTTTCTACCCAGTGAATTGTTCTCTTTTACATTAGGTCTATGATATCACATGATTAAAAACTGAGGATCTGAATCCTTCTAAGCGCCATGTAGAAATATCAGGTCAATTTTCTCTATGAGTCATAAGTCACTGCAAAATCCCTGGAACGGGAGGAGCAGCTGGGTCAGGAGGTGAAGAGGGGACTGAATCATACAGGGACAAGAGACTTTCTGCTTCTACATAGAGCAGAGAAAAGAGAAGAATTACCTGGGTAGAAAGGCAAAATGAGAAACTGTAAGTACACAGTGCTGTATAATATGTGATTGCAATATTTAAGATGATAAAAACTTTGATGGGAGGAGGAGGAAGAGGAGCAGAAGGAGGACAAGGAGGAGGAAGAGGAGCAGAAGGAGGACAAGGAGGAGGACAAGGAGAAGGAGTACAACAAGGAGGAGGAGGAGGAAAAGAAGGAGTGCTTCTTTAATTGTGATCCCACGGGAAATACGCATATTATAGGTATGCGTATTCCCGCTTAACACAAGCGTTTTGCAAGTGTAATTAGCTTGCAGAATACTAGCGTTTTACAAGCGATCTGACAGGTTGGTCACATGAGTCAAACAAGTGTTTGACAAGTGTGACCAACTTTTTACTATTGATGCCGCCTATGTCGCATCAATAGTAAAAAGATCTAATGTAAAAATAATAAAAAAAAATAATAAATAATGATATTCTCACCTTCCGGCGGCCCCCGCAGCTTTCCCGCCTCTCAGGGACGCTTCGGCAGCTCCCGTTCCCAGGCGTCCATTGCGACAATGACCCAGATGACGTAGCATCTCGCGAGACCACTACGTGATCTGGGGTGATTCTCGCAATGCATCACTGGGAACGGAGCGTCGCTGAGAGGCGGGAAAGCTGCGGGGGCCGCCGGAAGGTGAGAATATCACGATTTTTTATTTTAATTATTGTTTTTACATGGATATGGTACCCAGGGCCTGGAGGAGAGTCTCCACTCCTCCGGACCCTGGGTACCATCCCACATGAACCGCTTACTTTGCGCATAGTGGGCACAGCCACATGCGGAAAGTAAGCGGTTCAATGCATTCCTATGGCGGTGGAATCACCGCGATTCTAGAAAAAGAATGAGCATGCTGCGGATTCTCCCGCGATGCGATTCCGCCGCGGAAAAACCCGCAGCATGTGCACAGCATTGCAGAATTCTTTTTTTCGCGGCAAAAACGCTAAGAATCCGCAACGTGTGCACAGGCCCTAACAGGTTTTTTTGCACCCGGATTCTTTTGGTAGTGCTGCCAAATTTTCGTAATTAATTTAGATAGATCGATAGATAGATAATACAGTAGATGATAAATGATAGATATAATATATAGATAGATATAATACATAGATAATAGATAGATGGGTAGAATGATAGATGGATAGATACATAGATAGATAATGGATGGATAGATAGATAGATAGATAGATAGATAGATAGATAGATAGATAGATAGATAGATGAATAGATAGATAGATAGATAGATAGATAGTGATAATGGATAGATCTATAATAAATGATATATAGATAAATAGATAGATAATAAATAGATAGATAGATAATAGATAGAGAATAGATAGCTAGATGATAGTTAGTTAGATATATATAGATAGATAGAGATAGATAGATAGATAATAAATAGGTAGATAATAGATAGATAGATAGATAGATAGATAGATAGATAGATAGATAATAGGTAGATAATAGATAGATAGATAGATAGATAGATAGATAGATAGATAGATAGATAATAGGTAGATAATAGATAGATAGATAGATAGATAGATAGATAGATAGATAGATAGATAGATAGATAGATAGATAGATAGATAATAAATGTATAGATAAATAGATAGAAAGATAAATAGATAGATAGATAGATAATAGATAGATATAGATAGATAATAGATAAATAGACAGACAGTGTCCCCCATCCTTCGTCTGCTCTCTCTTCTGTCTGCACTATGTGACTCAGGTTATATGTTACTTTATAACTTGTGTATTGTACAATTTTATATTACACATAAAAGATCAGTACAAACAGCCGGGCGCTGCACACGGATAATTGGTGAAAGATCTTTGTCTCAGGCTCTCACACCATTGGGTGATATTCACCATATGTCCCGTGATTGATAGGAAAATTTAATGAGTTCTTATAAGCAATTAAATAATCAGGAGTCCCTGCTGTTACATGGCTGAGCCTGATAGAACAGTGACAAATGAGGGAATATCAGCAACCTAATCAAAGGGACAGATTTCCTTGGGAACAAAATAATATTATCCACCAGTGCAATCAAAGGACAAAAGAACACGGAGAGGACAACAGAGGAAGATAAATGGTGTGCTCATTTCATTACTGGGCTTTATGGATTCCATTTATTGGGCCCTATTAAATCAACAGAGAATTACGCTTGTTAAATATTTTCATTTGTCTTGCACGGTTATGAGCTGCTTCATTTGCCAGGACAAATGTCTCCTTGTGCGAAACTGTCTCAATCAGTGATGCCCAACTGGTGGCCTTGCATGCCTAATGTGTAGCACCAGGGGTAGGTAACTTCATATGTGCAGTATCTATCTATCCCATCTATCTATCTATCTATCTATCTATCTATCTATCTATCTATCTATCTACTATCGTAAGCAGAAACACTCTTTTACAATGTCCTTTATGCCCAAAATGGCACAGCCATAGGTATTGTCCTCATGAGACTCTGCTAAGGGTCATTTTTTATAGTAGTTGACCATTGCAGTCTTCTTACTCAGTGTTACGACACAGCATTTAATCTTAATTATCCAGATGTCTATTTCAGTTGGTAAAGAACCATACACTGTTGTTATGAGTATTAAAGTTGATTTTTTTATATGATTGAAATGTTGTTGTTTGCCTCTTATATCAGCTCCTACAGCTTATTGTCTGCTATCTTTGCAAGACAGGGATGCAGGGTAATTGAACAATGGATGTTTGATAATATGTTGAGTGACCACTGTGTGGGACCCTGTGGCTTGGTGACTTGCAAAATAGAGGAGGAAAAAACTATGCAAATTGATTAAATACTCAAACAAGGCAAGTTAATCTCATCATTTCTTCCTCTTGATCTCTGGATGATGGCTTGAAGGACAAAAGTTGTGAACTATATAATGGGGATATGCCTCTGTTACAAGAGATCCAGAGACCTAAGAGACTTTTACAAAACCACAGCCAGGAACATTCTACAAGACAGCTGCCAGAATATCATGGCTCCATCACGAGCTACACAGATTTGACATTCTAACAGGATGCCAGCTTATGGGACCATGGCCCTGGCTAAAATAACACAGATCTGCTTCACTGACCATCACTGAACCAATGAAATGTTTGGGAAGTCAGGATTTGGACTCACCGGTCACCTGAGTCCCAAGGATACATTTGGGGAAGACAGATTAGGATACACCATCACCTGGCTCCATGGAGATGTTTGGAGAAGCCAGGTTGTGACTTTCGGTCACCTGGCCTTGTACCTTAATGGACTGTCAACTTCCTAAGCTTGTCATTGCCTCCTCTATGTGCATGCCACAGGTGGGAGTAGTCGGCCCTGGAAACAGCAGCTAGAAGGGTGAGACTCTGTAATTTGCTCCATCTTGGGTATTCTGCTGGGACTGTTCTATTTGTTATCATCTGTTTGCGGTTCAATATAGTATTGCCACACTGTTTTACCCTCACCCTGTGTTGTCTGGGTACTATCATACCCACTGTAAAAGGAGAGCGAGCATTCAGTGGGATGATCTCTGGTCAATGCAGTCTCGAGCCAGGAGATTAGAGCACCCGCTGACCCCCGTGTCTCCACACTCATTTTCATTAAGCAAGATACACTTAGTGTAAAGTATTTTTGTATATATGTGACATAAACTAGAGCACTTGAAGCAACTTCAGAATTTTATTATTATTATTATTATTATTATATTTATATAGCGCCATTTATTCCATGGCGCTTTACATATGAAAAGGGGAAAAATATAGACAGATACAATAAACATGTGCTAGACAAGGGACGCATAAGTACAGAAGGAGAGAGGACCCTGCCCCGAGGGCTCACAGTCTACAGGGATGGGTGAGAATACACTAGGAAAGGGTAGAGCTGGTTGTGCGATGGTTCAGTACACTGAGGATCATTGCAGGTTGTAGGCTTGTCGGAACAGGTGGGTCTTCAGGTTTTTCTTGAAGGTCTCCGTTGTTGGTGAAAGTCTGATGTTTTGGGGCAGAGAGTTCCAGAGTATGGGGGAAGCCCGGGAGAAGTCTTGTATGCGGTTGTGGGAAGAAGAGATAGGGGGGGAGTCGAGAAGGAGATCTTGAGAGGATCGAAGGTTGCGTGTGGGTAGGTAGCGGGAGACCATGTCACAGATGTATGGAGAAGAAAGGTTGTGGATGGCTTTGTATGTCATGGTTAAGATTTTGAACTGGAGCCTCTGGGCAATAGGAAGCCAGTGAAGGGCCTGGCATAGTGGGGAGGCTGGGGAATAGCGGGAAGACAGGTGGATTAGTCGTGCAGCAGAGTGTAGGATGGACTGGAGTGGTGCCAGAGTGCTAGAGGGGAGCCAGACAGTAGGAGGTTGCAGTAGTCGAGGCGGGAGATGATAAGGGCGTGCACTAGTGTTTTTGTGGTTTCATGGTTGAGGAATGAGCGGATTCCGGGAAATATTTTTGAGTTTGAGGCGGCAGGAGGTGGCGAGGGCTTGGATATGTGGTTTGAAAGAGAGGCAGAGTCGATGATCACCCCAAGAATTAAAGAAAAGTGAATGGAAAAGGTGAAGGGGAAAGAGCAGAGGGTATAGTAAGTAGGGATGAGAAGATTAAAAGTAAAGTGGAAAAGAGGAGATTGGAGAGTGAATGTAAAAAAAAGTGAGAAGAGAGGAGAGACAAAAGAGAGGAGCGAAGGAAAAGTAGAGGGAAAGGAAAGGGAAAAGGAAAGGAAAGAGAAAGGTGAAGGGGACAGACTAGAGGGTATCCTGTAGAATGTAAGTCTCATGCCGGTGACTCGCACAGCTTGTAAGTGCTGTCCTACTCACTGCGTGCACCGCTCTGCTCCTTCCATGTCAGACCATCTCGCTGAGCTTCCTTATGTAACACTTCCAGCACTGCTATATCCTCCTGTCGCTGGAGAGTGTCCACCCGGCTATAGAGAGGAGCGACCAGACTCTGCAGGAATTTTAAACAATCGTGTTTCAGAGTTTTGCTTCATTATCCTATCCCTGGATATATTAGGCATCTCCTCCCTCCACACCTTGCCTGAGCTTAAGTCCTAGCTTCAGTTTGTCGCTAATTCCCTGTAAGGCTGTGGTTCCACGTCCGAACCACAGCGCTTTGGACAGAGCGGAAATTCCGCTCCGTCTAAGCCCCGCCCCCTTTATGACGCGCGATCTTTCCGGAGGTGTTCAGGACACCTCCGGAACACCTCCCCGGAAAGAGCGCAGGGCTACATAGCCCTGTGTTAATTCTGTTGCGGCGACGGTGCATCGCCGCAATACGCGAGGAATGCTGCGGTCTAAAAAGACGCGCCGCATGTCCGTTTACGCAGGTTTGCCACCTGGTATTGTTAGCATAGTGGAGACGGGATTTCTTGAAATCCCTCCACTATGCTGTAACATCTGGACGCTGCGTGTTGGCGCTGCGCCAGCGCACAGCGCCAAACACGCAGCGTATACTGACCGTGGAAACTCACCCTGAAGGTGCGTTATTGCTTTGACCCTTCTGTTTAGCACTATGCACAGTTTATATTTGGAATATATGTGTTATCATTTTTCTTAGGTCATATTGGTCATATGTATTGACGAGCTGTTTTGACATACCAGTACCCTTTAAAAATGACAATGGAAATGTAATATGGATACCTCTCATTTTACTGCCCTACATATAAAGTGCTATGTTATATGTCCATTATTTTTAATGTTATCATCCGCTTTTATCATATATGTATATTTTATGTATGGATTTAATAAAAATCAATTTGTATGCCTTGTGCAGTCATACTTGTTGACATGTTTATTATGAAACACTTTGCAGTTATTACCAGTAATAGTGTGAACATCAAGAGGAGCGTTTAGTGTTGTATAGATAAATGTTTGCTTTTGTGTGTTTACAGTATTATGTGTGAAAATTATGTGTGTTTGTGTACAGTATATATTGTTGTAGAGAACATATATATATGAGTGTGTGTGCAGCGTGTATATGTGTGTACAGTATTATGTGTTTTGTGTACAATATACATGTGTGTATACATATGTACGCGTGTATATTGTATAACTCAGCGTCATGTGTGACTTGTGAGGGGTGAACTATTCTTAATTATGCCAGACATATTATTCCTTTATGAGCTATTGCTTCATGGGGAGACTGTCCAATGTCCCATTTTGTATGCTAATTTGTAGAATGTTTGCTGATCAAGGATTGTATCAGTCCCCTGCGGTGTACTATCTGCATCATTTGGAGGACAATTATGCAGTCTAATTGAACTAGCGAACAATAGGCAATTGTGAAGGAACATATGTATCTCCCCCCAATACGTGGTGCTCAGTGCCCTGAAATGGGAGCTGTGGCATATAAAAGGGACCTGCTCCTGTCACTGGTGTGATTCTACAGGACTTCAACCTTAGGGACCCACAGTTCCAGCTGGAGGATTTACAGAAGTGCCCCACTGCCAATCACGGAGCCCACACATTTGTTTGGATAACCCAGGTAGGGACAGTCTGGTCACCTGGCCACATTCCTAGCTGAGCTTGCTCTGCTTCCTAAGCTTGCTACCACCTCCTCTCTGTGAGTGCCCACCAAAAGTAGTGTGCTGCTGATTTGGGTTGTTGGCCCTGGATGCCCCGTGTCACGGAAGTCCTAATCCCTGGCGATCCAGCGGAAGGGTGGGACTCTGTCACTTGCATCATCTTGTCTACTTGTTGAGATTGTACTATATGTTTTTAACCATTTGTGATTCAATAAAGTCTTACCGGAGTGTGGTACCCTCACCCTGTGTTTCTGAGTAGTGTCCTACCCACAGGGAAGGAGTGCGGGCGTTCAGTGGGATGAGCCCCAGGCCATATGGTCTTTCTAAAGACAGCCAGGCCAGCGGACGAGAGCACACACTGACCCTCGTGTCTCCACATATATCTTTGTGTACAGTTTGGTGTTTCTGTGCACTATGTATGTTGGTGGACAGTGTATGTGTGTGTACAGTACTGCGCAAAAGTTTTAGGCCGACATGGAGAATTTGTTTTAGGCGAACATGGAGAAAATTCTGCAACGTCAGAAACTTTCAGAAATAGAAGTTTAATAGTTTACTTTTTATCAATTTACAAATGCAAAGTGAATTAATGAAAGAGAAATCAAAATCAAAGTAATTTTTGTGACTGCCCTTGTCTTCAAAACAGTATGAATTCTCTTTGGTACACTTGCAAAAAGTTGGGATATTGTATCATTATAGTCAGGTGTATGAGCAACCAATTATTCCAGTGAGTAATGATTATCATTTTTATACACAGTGTGACACAGTGAAGGAATAAGTGTCGAATGGGGTGTACATTTCACCTAGGTACTGTGCTGTATGGTATAAGGGAAATGTATGGCTTTGTAAACCTAGTGGTAGAGAAAGGTCACTACACCTTTCATTCAGTACACCTTGCAGCTCAGGCCTGAAACCATTCAGCTGTTAATTAGGAGACCAAAATAGGTGTCTGCGAACACAGTCAAGAGCTCGCTTAGTCTGGACAAGGAGTCCAGGCACAAAAGGAGTCTCCAGAGTATGAGCTGTCTCAGTCTGGGTGCTCGATGTTTCCCCAGACACAGGATAGTCTCTGTGAGAATCCATCGGATAGCTGCTGAATAGGAGGGGAGCTCTCTCAAGTCTGGACGTTGGAGGTGCCTTCAGACACAAGGAGGAGACTCTGTGAAACTCATGCTGGTAAATGCTGAACATATGTGTTGTTTTGGCCCAGGCTGTTAGAGTCTTGGTCCCAGGTAGATAGGAAATCTATCTAAGTGTAGTAAGTGGCTGGACAAGCCCAGGTCTTATGTTTATGATTTGGTTTTGATTATGTTCTGTTTGCTGTAGACTTTAATAAAACTGGTTGCGGCCAGTTTTTACCAGAACTGCTGTCTGTGAATGAACTGTTTCCGTGCCACTCCGTCTACCCGGACGCGATCCCAGAGCTATATCCCCTGAAATGTTACAATTGGCGAGAATGCTGGGGCAGCACGTGGCTGATACAATTGTTGTTGTGAATGGGTTTGAGATGAGTTTCTGAGCAGAGGCTCCCTCTGGTGGTTACAAGCGTACAGGAGGATTGGGAATCAGGTGTACTGATTGTCTTATTTAAGGGAATCATTTTCCCATCAGGGTTGCCGTGATCAATTGTTCTGGTCTGAATCCTTCTTTCCAGTTTCCCTTGTTAGCCTGCTGTGTCGTGTCTGCATCTCCTGCTATCAGATAAGACAATTCTTATTTTGTGTTTTTGCTATATTTTTGCATTTTGTCCTGCACTTCTGTGGGGGCCTTCTGGGTCCCCTCGGGGGCTTTTGCCCTCTCAGTTTAGTCCAGGCCACTGTTTTTGTACTTTTGTTTTTGCAGTTTTTTCAGTGGCTGCTGTTTTTGTTGCACCAGAGAACTAATTTATTGGTAGAGGTCGTGTATCTCAGTGATTTTGAAATTAGTGGAGTTGGGTGCCTTTTCGGGGTTTTCTGGGATTGCAGTGAGTGCCCTTCCTATCCTTTTCTGTTTGGTTAGTTTGGGCCCCAGCGTTTGCTCGTTCTATTTTCTTTCTGTGTCGGTATTTCCTCTTGTCTAACCGCCATTGCATGTTTGGGGCTTTCTAATATCTTTGGGGTTCTGCTCCGGGGCAGATAGCTTTCCTATTTCTATCTTTAGGTGTAGTTTAGTTTTCTCAGGCGTGTGACGAGGCGTCTAGGACCAACAGTAGAACGCTCCACGGCTGCCTCTAGTTGCGGTGGTTAGTCAGGGTACTGCAATCTCATAGATTCCAACTGCTTGGTGTATTTCCTTTTTTACCTGCAATCCTCAGCTACCGTAACATAACAGTATCACCGACCAAAAAATTGTATGGTACTCACAGAAGGGAAAAAATATTTTGAAGAAGAAAAGTTGTCAGAGATATTTTTCTGTTTGTTGCATTTTTTTTTTTTTTTTTTTTTTTTTCCCTCGTATTTGGGTGCTGGGGAGGATCTTTTCTCCCAAGGAGTTTGCACAGTTGTTGGCGTGGGATCAGCTTGCCACTGAGGTTCGGTTATTGCGCATATCTTGCTAGGTTGCCTGTTGGGAACCTAGGATCCCCATGCCAGATTTGTTTCGGGGATGACTAAGTTTCAGAATTTCAAAAATAATTGTAAATTTGTTTTTGCCTTAAAATTAAGTCCTCAGGAAACGCAGCGCAGCAGTTCAAATTGTCATCCTCTCCGCGCGGCGATCCTCGGATTGGGGCTTTTTCCTCACACCTGGGGATCCTTTTTGAGTAGTTGATGCTTTTTTTCAGGCTTTGGGGTTATTGTACGATGAGCCTAATGTCACGACAAGCTGAAAAAGTTTTGCTTAAATAGGGGCTTGATGACGCTGATTAACGCAGAGATTCCGTAGGTGGGCAGTCCTGACCAAAGGAATACGACGCTTTGGCGCCCTTTTCCGAAGGGTCTTCGGATAATGTAAAGGATGTTATGGGGGATTCCCTTCCCCTTGGTCTCAATGTTCATGTCATTAGCGATTCAAATTGACAGATTTTTGCGTGAGGGAGAAGTATGCTGGAGTGGTTTGCCTTGTAGCCACTGCTAGCCCATGCAGTGGATGGATGGTGCTGGGGCACAGCGTCATGAGTTTCGAAAGCGCAATGGGTTTGTTTTACGTGGGATGCCTCTCATGCTATTTCAGTCTGCCCTAAGGGGAAGACGTTTTGCACGCTCAGTTGCGGGGTGGTGTTCAACTAATTTTTTTATTACTGTCACTCTGATTGCTCTCTGCCTCTTTTGCCAGGCTTTCGTTGATTTGGAGCATATTTAACCGATGGATTTGATTTTGTAAAGTTGTGGATTTCCCTTGATACCCCTCAGAAGTCTATTCCCCTACTGGGGATCGTTTCTACCCCTTTGGCTGAGAAAAAACCCCATTTTTACCATGATAATGGGGTTGAAACCTATCACCAGGATCCTGCAAATTTTTGGTTCTTTATAATCTGCATGACTTATCGTGCGGGGTTTTTTCCCTTAGTTACATCTCTAATCCTGTTTTGGATTGGAAACGTGTCGTAACTTGGGGGGCCAATGTGTTAATACCAACACTCCTGTTTTTTCGCCTCCCCCCAGGCGAGGAGTTCCGACTTTTTGTTTATTTTTTATGGTTGCGAAAGTAAATCTGCATCCTTACCCTCCCCATAGGCTTGAGGTATTGTTAGTGCCAGGTATAAATTCCCAGGGTCGCCTTTTTTTAATTGTCTGTATGAAATGACCTAGGGTTTATATAAGGAATATTGGGAAAGGGTCATATCGACCCCTCTTCACCCTTAGGTGCCCGTTTTTTCTTTGTGGCCAAAAAAGAGGTTCAAAGGGGTATTGATTATCGCTCTTGAACAATTTTACTGTGAAATATAAACCCGTTACCCCCTTTATTTCTGACCTGTTTTTCCAGGGTGAAAAACGCTACTTGGTTTACCAAGCGACCTCAGGGGGGCGTATAACCTTATTCCATTAACAGGGGATGAATGGAAGACGGCATTAAACCCCGAAGGGCATTTTGAGACCTTGTGATGCCCTTTGGGCTACTAATGTCCCTTCCGTCTTCCATCCTTCATGAATGACATTTTAGGGATTTTGTGGACAAGTTTCTGATTGTTTTTTGGGGTGATTCTTGATTTTTTCTAATACTGGGACTCTCATTGAAACATTTCGAACTGTATTCCAATTTTGGAGAGAATGCTCTGTATGAAGGTCAAAGTGTCTTTTTGGCGTACAGAAGATCTCATTTCTGGGGATTCATTTTTCCCCATCTGTTTATTGAAATGGCCCGTAAAGGTTCAGGCCTCTGTGTTGGGTCCAACCTACTTCTTTAAAGGCCTTCAGAGATTTTGGGTTTTGCAATTTTTATCGTAAATTTATTGGTAATTTCTTGTTATTGTTAAACCATTAACGATTTGACCAGAAAGGTTCTGTGTGGTGAATTGGCCTCCTGAGGCAGTCTTTGCGTTTCGGAACTTAACAAGATTCACTTCTGCTCCTGTTCTACGGACCTGATGTTTCCTGCCATTTCAGGTGGAGGTTGAGCCTCGAAAATTGGGGCAGGTGCCGTTTTTGTCCCAAAAAGATCCAGGACCTCAAAAGTAACCCTTGTGGTTTTTCTCTCAAAATTTTTCTCTCTGAACGTAATTTTGACGTGGGTAATCGGGAGTTTTTGGCCATGAAGTGGGCTTTTGAAGAGTGGAACATTGGCTGGGGGAGCCAACCATCAGGGGGTGGTCCTTAGGACCATAAAATCTGGTCTATTGGAATCTGCCAAGGACCAATCCTAGAAGGCCGGTGGGCCCCCTTGTTTTTTCACAACGTTTTTAATTTGTGGTTTCCCCTTTTTTCCTGGCACTAAGAAGTTAAGGCGGATGCCCTCTCGAGGAGTTTCCTTGGGACTCTCCTGATATTGACCCTCTGTTTTTTGAAGGGGGTGTATTCTTTCCGCCATCTGCCTAATTTTTGAGATTGCTCTGGGGGGTGTCAGGAGGTAGGCCCGAGCGCTCCCTGTTGGAAAGTTGTTTGTCCCGGACCGATGGAAAAAAGAGTGTGATGCGAGATTCATTGTTCCGCATTGGCTGGGCATCCCGGAATTTTTGGACCAGAGACTTGGTTAGTCGGTCCTTTTGGTGGCCTACCTTGTTCGGATGTCAGGGAATTTGGCAGTCCTGCGGACTTGCCTCGCTCCAAGCCTGCTCCGCTCTAGTGGTTTTGATGCCATTGCCTGTTCCCAAAGACCAGGACCCTTCCTTGGATTTCATTTCGATCTTCTGTTTCTCAGGAATGACCCACCACTGGGTAATTTGGAAGGGTTTTCCAAAATGATACATCTTGTGCCATTACCTAAGTTGCCTTCCTCCTCTGATTGGTGCCGTTTTCCTTCACACTGGTTTTTTACCGGCATTCCAAAAATTGGTCTGACAGAGGAGTCCGTTTTGTTTTCCAATTTTGGAACTTTTTGTTCTAAACTGGGTGTTCAATTGTCTTTCTCCTCGGCATTTCATCCTCAACCAATGGTCAAACTGAGAGAACAAACCAGACATTGGAGACTTATCTAAGTTTTGCTTTGTGTCTGCTGTTCAGGATGACTGGGTTCTTTTTTGCCTTTGGCTAGTTTGCTCTTAAATAATAGGGCTAGCTCTGCCACTTTGAGCTCCGTTTTTTTGTAATTCTGGGTTTCACCCTGATTTTCTTAGGACAGACGGAAGGCTTCTGTCTGTCCAGGTTTGACTCGTTGTTGAGTATCAGAGATTTGGGACCAGGTAGTGGAGAGGTTGTCCCCCCCTCTCTCAGGGAAGGCCCAGCGTTTTGCTAACCGGCATGGACGAGGTCTGGTTTTAAAGTGGGGGACTTGGTCTGGTTGCCTCAAAGAATATTTTGAAGGTACACTCCTAAATTTAACCTAGGTTCATGGACCTTATAAGCTGATATTATTAATCCTGTTTTCTTTTCGTTTGCTTCTTCCAGGGCATTTAGATCCCATAACTTTTCCCCACAAGTCCTTGTTGAAGAGGTTTGTTTGAGCCAGTGGATCCTGCTGCTGTCCCCTACCCCTGTTTTGGGTTGAGGGCAAATCTGGAGTAGTGGTTGAGAAAATATTTGGATTCTCGTTTTTCTAGACAAGATCCATATTTGTTAAATTTGAGAGGTTATGGTCAGGAAGATAATTCTTGGGTGTTTTGCTTGGGACACCCCATGCTAGGGACTTATCCGTGCGCAAAGAACTCCCTACCGCCCTGGTTGCTCAAATGAGGGTTCGGTGGCCCCTCCTCAAGGGGGGGTACGTTTGTGAAGGGTTTGAGATGAGTTCGAGCAAGGCTCCCTCTGGTGGTTACAAGCGGTACTATGAGGATTGGGAATCAGGTTTGATTGGTCTTATTTAAGGGAATCATTTTTCCCATCAGGTTGCCGGTGATCAATTGTTTCTGGTCTGAAAAACCCTTTTTCCTTTCCCCTTGGCCTCTGTTGTTTTGCATCTCCTCTATCAGATAAGACAATTTTATTTGTGTTTTTTGCTATATTTTGCATTTTGTCCTGCACTTTGTGGGGGCCTTCTGGTCCCCCCGGGGGCTTTTGCCCTCCAGTTTAGTCCAGCCACTGTGTTTTTTGTACTTTTGCTTTTTGCAGTTTTTCAGTGGCTGCTGTTTTTTGTTGCACCAGAGAACTAATTTAGGTGGTAGAGGTCGTGTGATCTAGGTGATTTTGAAATTGGGGTTGGTGCCTTTCGGGG
The DNA here is from genome assembly GCA_033576555.1 of Oophaga sylvatica. Lineage (NCBI taxonomy): Eukaryota > Metazoa > Chordata > Amphibia > Anura > Dendrobatidae > Oophaga > Oophaga sylvatica. Next base: position 6,350,412 of record JARQOD010000006.1, read on the forward strand.
TTTTTTGGGATTGCAGTGAGTCCCTTTATCCTTTTCTGTTTGGTTATTTGGGCCCCAGCGTTTGCTGTTTATTTTCTTTTTTGTTGGTATTTCCTTTGTTAAGCCATTGATGTTTGGGGGCTTTCTATTACTTTGGGGTTCGCTCCGGGGAGTAGCTTTCTATTTCTACTTTTGTGTAGTTAGTTTCTCAGGCTGGACGAGGCTTCTAGGACCAACGTAGGAACCTCCCCAACGCTTTCCTTAGGCGGTGGTTGTCAGGGACTGCAATCCTAGATTCCAATGCTTCTGGTGTATTCCTTTTTTACCGCACTCCTCAGCACCGTAACATAACAATTGGTGTAGAAGTGCGTGCAGCCATGGCGAAACAGCAATAAAGGTGAAGTCGTGAAGCAGCAGAAGAAAAAAAAAGTGTGTCACAAAGAAACGTCGTTGGGCATCTTAAGAGACAGTGCCCTAATAGGTTTGCAAAAGAAAAAAAAAAAAGTGTGTCTGCAAAGCAAAGCGAAAAATTTGTGGAAAAGACTGTGGAGTGTGCAGCAGCAAAGGAAAAGTCTTTTTGGAGCAGTGTTAAAGAGACAGTGCCCAAATAGGTTGCAGAGAAAAAAAAAAAGGTCGCCACCAAGCAGAGCGAATTTTCTGGGGAAAAGATGTGGATGTGTATGTCTTGAGTGAAACGCCGTTGTTTTAAAACAGAGAAGTCTGACAGGAGGATGACAGCCGGAAAGCTGATTAAACAAATGGGGGCAAGTAATGTGCAACTAAGACTGCCGTTGTTGGACAGGAAGTCTGAACAGCATGGATGACGTTTGGGGCTTGTTAAGAAACACCTGCAGAGCGCAGCGGCCCGCAGAGCTGGCGCGCACAGCAAGTTAATCGATTGCAGGGAGCAGATTGCAGCTTCCAGCACCAGTCCCCGAGTAATTTGTAAAGGCACCTGCGTTGTCTGCAGTAAAGAAGCGTTTGGAGCCTGACGTCGGCGTCGGGTCGGTTTGGGGGTGAAATTGAAGAGGTGATAGTGAACCGCTACACCCGAGCATGCCTCCTAGGTACAGCCAGAGGTGGACAAGAGACCACCAGCGCCAATCGTCTGGTCACCTATGGAGAAGGCCTCGCCAGCAAAGACTGTTCCGTGACCAGCCGTTGAGAGGTCCACTTCAGAGTTCCCGCCGCTGAACTTCGGGTAAGAGGTTCCACTGTTGGGACATGGGGTTTCTGATAAGGGGTTCAGGCCCGAGGGGAAATTGGGTGAAAATTATGGACAGTGTTGGATGTGTGAATTCAGCCAACTGCCAAGAGGGGACCTATGATTGTGATTTGGAGATCCCTATCTCTGCGCGAACCTGTGTGTGGTCACCTCAGCCAAGAGCTGGACCACAGGTTTCCCGGTGGTTGTAAAACTGCCCAGCACAGGCCCTCTTGGACCAGGGCCCTGATTCCGTATGTGACAGCCTGATTGAAGGGACTTCATCCCTGATAACACCTGGTAGGTGTTCCATGGAACACCAAATTACCCAGAGACTGCCGTGGACTTGGTCCCCCAAACTCGGGGAGGTTTCAATGAATGGGGGTGTTGAAGAAGGTCAACCCGTTATATTGGGTAATGACTTTCCCCATCAAGGACTCGGGGAAAAATGTTTAGATGGACAGTGTGATGAAGCTCCTACTGAGGGTGCCAGTCCCAGGGGCGGAACACATGCTAGTGGGCCTTAAACTTATATGTGATGATAATCGTAATGAGTGAACTGATAATGATGATCTGATAAATGTTGATACTGAAATGGATGTCATATAGTGATGATGTACTGATCCTAATCATGATAATGAATTGTATGATGTGACTTGATAGAGATAAATTCCTTTGCAGGATGTTGGGGACGAGGAGGTGTTCTCGGGAACCGAGTGTCCCTGACTTACCTGTGTCCTGTGACAATTTTGAGAGTGAGGTGGAGAGAACCCCATCTTAAAACGGCACAGGAAAAATATAAGGGTTCTAAATGAGGTTTCCCAAGCCTGGCCTGAGGAGAGGTTTCCCATTTGCCATAAACATAACCTGTTGTATAGGACATGAAGTCCAGGGAGGGTCTTGACCAGCTCCTAGTACCGAGTATAAGAAGTAAGTCTGGGGTTGTACATAGTCACATATTGGGGCCAATGTTGAAGTTAATGTTGTGGAACAGTAAACTAAGGTTCCAGAACAAGTGATGGATTGTATAACCCGAAATGGCAAGATGTGAAAGAAAAATAATTTATAACCCTGAAAGTGAGCAGGTGTGAATAAATGAATTGAAAACCTGAAAGGAGCGGAAGGGCAAAAAAAAGGGGTCAACAGGGATAGTGGTATGATAGGAGTCATCTGATACGATCAAGCAACCATGCAAATGAGGAAGGCCAGGTAGCAGAAGGTTGGGTCCGAGAAGAAAGCTGAGCTGACCTACAGCCCAGAAGTGGCATTGAAGATATTTTCAGTGGCCGATTCCCTGGCGAAGCTAAGGTGAAAAGAAGCTGAGCTTTAAAGGCAGATCTGAAACTGAACACAGCACAAGTGGATGCTGTTGAAGTGAGAATTATCAAAGTATGGATGGAGCCCTCATGCCCAGGATCGAAGGTAACGCGAGGGAAAAAGCCATGGAAGTGGTGGTCACCAAGCCAAATGCCTCTCAAAGCTGAGGTCTCAAGGAAGCTGGAGGAACAAGATGAAGATATGGGGATGACTCGTCCAGGAATCTTTTCGCCGAAGACAGCGGCGTGGACGGGTTTTACGGTCCGGATCATACTGCACTCCCTGAAGCTCAGGCTGGAAAGTTCGGCCCCGGAGCCCCGCGTGTTCCCGAGTGAACCAAGATCTGGATAAACACAAGAGAGATTTTGAGACATCAGGCTGGCATTGGTGACTCACCACTTTCAGGACTACATCGGAGCCGCGTCCCAACAAAAGGGAAAAGCGGTGTGTCACTCCGTTGCCGGCGACACACGGGGTCAATGGGATGCGAAGTGGTGGAAGAGAAGAGCCAGGCGGGGTTCTAGTATACAGATGCACTACAAGAGAACTTGAAAGCTGGAATAAATGGAGATATGGATACCAAGTGATGTGGTGAAAGGAAATGTAAGACGACGGTAGGGTTTGAGCATGCTACCAGAAGAGCCTGAAAAGGGCCGAGGACGTAAAGGACGTCCAAAGCTACAGGAGAAAATGCGTCCCATGAGGTCTCCACCAAAGAAATGAAGACTGTAAAGTTCCTTACGCAGCACTGCAGCAGGGAACGGATGTGGCATCTTTTGCCGGGAACGGAGCGGTTCCGAGTTGCTCCAGAAGCCGAAATGAAAGGGGAAAAAGGGTTTTTGATTGCAGGATAAGGAAAAAGGTTGCACATTTTCGATAATTATTACTTCTAAAAAAACTCAAACGTGATGAAGGATGTGATGAAAGCCAAGAGGCATCTTCGTGAGAAATCAAGAAGTAAAAGGAAGGAACAGGGAATCTCTTCGTTTGCAAGAGCAAATGCTGCTCAATAAATTTTAAAGCCCTATAAAGTGCGTTGTCACGATAGAGCATTGCAGTTCGGCTGAAGATTTGGAGATAGTTGTGTGGATGAGAAGGAGGAACGATCATCCTTCTACAGTCCCACATTTGAACAGTTAGCTTAAAA
>JARQOD010000006.1:6354158-6383046 GCA_033576555.1 Oophaga sylvatica
AAAGGTTTTTTGGGTAAAGATCAAAAAGGAAACTCCCCTTTAGCTTTCTTTCCCCCTCATTTCCCCCATTATTCTAGGGTACCATGGGCAGGCTAAAAATCTCCTTAAACTGGGAGACCAAGGGGAATTACATTCCCCGAGAAAGAGGGCCCCAAAAAAATTTCGTTGCTTGTTCCTAAGGAAACCATGTCAGCCCTAAACCCCCCCAGGTTTACCAGGCTTGGGATTTATGGGCAAAAAAAAACGCTGACCAGTTCCTCTACCGCCCCATAGATTGCCTTAAAATTTTTGGGGGAGAGACCCCTTTTGGGGAAAGATTCCCCCCGGCGGGGCCCCGAGCTAAGGCTTTAAAAGGACATAGAAAAAAAATCTGCAAGGGCTTCATCGCCCCTCTTCTTTCCTGCGGGGGCACCTTTTTTTTTGTAAGAAAAAGTGGCCCCGGACCAGGTAAATAAGGGAATCAATTTTTCTTTTAGAAACGTTACCCTTCCTTTTTAATCCCTGGTTTTGGAGGGTGCGAATGCCAAAATTTTTTCAAAAAACAAAATTTCGGGGGCCTAAACTTGTCCGTATTAGCCCGGGGGGATGAAAAAAGACGCTTGGCACGTTTGGACATTTGAATAGGGTTATGCCTTTTGGTCTGAGCCGCCACCCCTTTTTCAAACATTGGGAATGACATTTGGGGACTCCAAAATTGGGGGTTTTTTTGGAAATTTTTTTTAATTTTTCAACTCCACAGAGGAACACATGGACTGTGAAATGGTCTTGGAAGTCTAAGACAAAATCTCTTTACTAAATTTTAAAAAATTGTGAATTCCATAAGACAAATTCAATTTTTGGTGTTGATGTTACACAAGGGAATTGTATGGATGGAGTAAAACCCAACCATCAATATTGGCCAAGCCTAGAAATGGAAGGAGGTCCAGGTTATGGGTTTGCAAATTCTATGTTTTTCATTAAAAATTTCTTGAGGTAGTGTCCCCTATCACCCAATTTTCCGGGGAAAGAGTCAATTTTCCCGGGGGACCCCCAGCCAAAATTTTCCCGTCTAAAGATAAATTTACCCTGCATACCCATACTCCAACCCCAGAGCTTCCCTTCAAAAAGAGGGGGTGTTAGCTGTCCGTGGGGCTAACCTTCAGGAACAGGTGGAAGAAAAGTCTTGCATCCTGTCCTTCTTTTCCGCTTTTCTTCGGTGAAAGAATACTGGGGAATAGAGATTTTTTGGCATTTTGCCTTTTAAGAAAGGGAACCTTTTCAAGGGCTGCACAGCAAATAGTTTTTGGCCCCCGTAATTTGAGTTTATCGGGGGCTAAGTGCCGATCCTCGCCGGCTCGTGGAATCTTTTTTAAACCAATTTAATTTTATTATTTTTATAGACCAGGATCGGCAATGGAAAGGTGATGCACTCTCTAGGATTTATCAGCAGGACACGTCCAATTACTCCTCTAAGACTATTCTTTGACTCTAGATTCCTAGGAGTGTTCATATCAAGACCTAATTAAAGACATCAAGGAAGCATACATGCGGATTTTTTTTTTGGTCAACCCCCAAGGGAGTAATTTGTCTTTAAGAATGGTGTGTGGATTCGGACAAGTCGGGATATACCTGAAACAGTCAGATTGAGAGATTGCAACTATTCCGATTCAAAATGCGGCATAGAGGAATTCTAAAGACACGGAATTTTTTTTCTCGTTTTTTTGGGGCCCATTGTGGAAGGATTTTTTGGGACTATGTCACTTGTGGAGGTTTGTGCAAGATGCAAAAAACCTCGCTCTTCACCCAAGGCCCTGTTACAGCCTCTTCCCACCCCGTCCGCCGTGGGGATCCATTTCTAGGCTTCATTGTAGAATTCCCAACTCTCAAGGGAAGAAACTATTTAGTGGTGGTTGACCGTTTAACAAAGGCAGTATTTTATCCCTTGTGTCGGTTTACCCACTGCAAAACAGACATCAGATTTGATGATTTAAGATGTGTTTGTTTACATGGAGTCGGATGAGGTTATTTCGGATCGGGGGGTGAATTCACTTCTAGGTTTTGGCAAATTTCTGTGCAGCATTGGACATTTAAAGTAAACCTTTCTTTTGCTTTTATCCCCAAAATAAAGGGGACAACCGAAGAACCAATCAACCCTGGAGCAGTATTTCCGCCTGCTTTATCTGCCCTACAGGATGATTGGGTGGATTACTTCCATTGGCTGAGTTCTCTTCAACAACTTCGGTGCCTCCACTAAACAGTCCCTTTTTTACTTAATTAGGTTATCATCCTAACATTTACCACGATTTCCCATGAGACGTTTGCCAGCAGTGGCTGAAAGAGTCCGACTTTACAGAAGAATATGGATTTCTAAAGGGAATCTGGAACGGCTCGGAAAGGTCAAGAAGGAGCAGATAAATTTCTTTAAACCTGCACCGTTTTAAGGTAGGAGCCCTGGTCTGGCTTTTCAACAGAAATCTTAAGTTAAGGATTCCATGTCTAAGTTGGACATAAGTAAATTGGACCCTATAAATCAGTAAGATTATAAGTGCCGTTGCTTGTCGTCTTCAATTGCCCAGAATTTATGAAAAATCCACCCTGTCTTTCATGTATCCCTACTAAAGGCTGCGACACCCAATTCGTTTCCTGGAGTTCTTCTCCTTGCCCTGACCCAGTGAGTCGATGGTCAGGAAGAATTTGTGGTGGAAAGGTTTTTAAATTCCAGGTTGTTATAGAAATCAGTTAAATATCTGATTAAATGGCAGGGCTACCCAGTGGAGGACAACTCATGGGAGCCAGTCATAAGTTAATGCTCCTCTTGCTGTCAGTTTCATCGAGGTACCCAACAAGCCTGTCTGAGGTCATCGGAGGTTTTTCCTAAGGGGGAGTAATGTAGGTTTGTGTATCTGTTTCTGAAACCGGGTTTGTTGTCGGCCATTTTGCTTTCTGTTTTGTTGCAGTATTTGCCTCAGTCAAAATGGAGTTTTCCAGCTTGCATGTTCCCGCCCTGATTCTCTCCATTTGCTTCTTAAACAGCCACAGCTGAGCAATCAGTGCTTCAGATTAGCCTGCAGTGAACTGTGTTCTGACTGAAGCCTTGGCCCTTGTACTCCACCATTCCTACTGAGGAACTGAAGCACTTGTGGACTTGAACTTTGTCTTGAGAGCCTCAGTTTGCATGGACTTGCGGTAACAGGAAAAAAGATCTGAATTGTTGTGAGAGTTTTGCTGAGCTTGATTACTTTGGCCTGCTGTGTCTCCTGCTTCTGTGTTTGCAACCTGGTGTTTATTTTTGCCAATTTGTATGAAGCAATACAAGACTTTCTTTATCAACCTGTGTCTCAAGTTTTTATCGCACCCAAGCACAAGATATGAAAATGTACCACATACATTACAAAAACTCCGGGCTCAGTCTGTGACGCTGTCAACAAATAATGTCCGAGCCCGGTAGATAAATCATTTTGGAAAATTAGGAAATGTTAGTTATGGAAGGATTTTGGGCACTGGGTTGAAATATGATGTTTTTTTTTCCAACCCGGTGTATTTGGGCTTTTAAGTAATTTTATATGTATAATCGGTATTTAAAAGAATGTACAATCCAATGAATTTAGTTTTGTATTACTGGAGAAATGCAGTTTATTTGTATTTGTTTGGTTTTTACAATAAAAATTGCCCCCTTGTACAATAATATAACTTCTATAATACTGCCCCCTATGTAAAGAATATAAATTTAATAAAACTGCCCCCTATGTACAAGAATATAACTTCTTTAATACTGCCCTATGTCAAGAATATAATTCAATAATACTGCCCCTATGTTTAAAAAATAAAACTACTATAATACTGCCTCTAGTACAAGAATATAATCTATAATTTGCTCCCATGTACAAGAATATAATACTATAATACTGATCCTTATGTACAAGATTATAACTACTTAATATGATCCTATGTACAAGAATATAATACTATAATTTCTGCTCCCCATGTACAAGAATTAACTACTATAATACTGCCCTATGTACAAGAATATAATATATAATATGTCCTTTTGTACAAGAACTAACTACTATAATACTGCTCCTATGTACAAGAATATAACTATATTACTGCTCTTGTACAAGAATATAACTATATAATATGACCCCATGTACAAGAATTATAACTACTATAATCCTGCTCCTATGTACAAGAATTTTAACTACTATAATACTGCTCCTATGTACAAGAATATAACTACATAATACGCCCCTTGTACAAGAATTTAACTACTATAATACTGCCCCTATGTAAAAAGAATTTTTAATACTATAATATTCCCATGTACAAGAATATAACTCTTTTTTACTGCCCCTATGTACAAGATTATAACTACTTAATACTGCCCCTATGTACAAGAATATAAATAAAAATATGCCCCTATGTACAAGAATTTAACTATATAAACTGCCCCTATGTACATGAATATAACTACTATAATCTGCCCCTATGTAATGAATATAAACTTTCTATAATACTGCCACCTGTGGGTGTTATGTTGTAGTTTTAAATCTATTTTAGTAGAGAAATTTTTAATATTCGCCCTTGCATTTTGGCTCAGCACTAGTCACTCTTGAAGCACAAAGCCTGGGGACAGCAGGATTCCTTGTGTGGATGGATACAGTGGCTGGGATTTGGTGATTTGTCCCTTAGAACAAGGCGTTCTTAGGGAGTAGATTAAAGGTACTGCCACACTAAACAATCCCGGGTGCGATCACAATAACGACGCATCTAATGCGATCGCTAGCGGGTTTTTTTTCTATATCGCTAAAGGCTGTAATTTAGCGATATTTGTTAATGACGCTATCGCGTTTAGCGATCTTCTTAACGACTTTAGCGGTACAAAGTACCGCTAAATCGCTAAGAAAGGTGGGCCCCACAGCGTAAGATATTACCCAGGGGAGCGCCGACGAGAAAATTGGGTCCGGAACGATTCCCAGCGACGAGGAGATCACAGCAGGAAGCTCGTCGCTGGCAGCTGCCGCACACAACAAACATCGCTAACGGGATCGCTAAATAGGGACTTTTTTAGCGATCCCGTTAGCGATATTGTTTAGTGTGCATACCTTAAGGAGCAGCACTAATCAGCCTCCTTTGTCTCCGTGTTTATAGACTTATATTCGTCTGCCTTGCTCCATGTACAGTGGACCCTTATGGATCCTCGGCTTGGGCAGAGATCCCTCCTTGTGTGTGAGCGCCGGCAGCGTGCGGCGCCGTGTTAATCAGGATGTGTTGGGTGAAGATGCGCATAATTTTATGCACTTCTATACAAATGTCTTACCTCCCTCCGCCTGAAATTGACAGCTGAAAGCCCCATACAATGGCGCATTGTGACCTAAAATTTTTTTTTTGCCAAAAGGAATAATCTTTGGTGGGAAATATGTTGCCTGATCTTCAAAAAGTGCGCGCCGCTCATAGATAAATTTAGAAAATTCTTTGAAGTCGGTGATGAATGGGGCAATTTTCCACGGGTGTGTATAGAAGAACAGAAGTGGGACGAAACATTTATAGCCATGGACTTAAAGGGAAAACTGTGCGCAAGTTTTGTGATTTATAAAAGGTTTTAAAGGGATGTTCCAGGAACTGATCCTCAGATATTCCTCCTCCAGGACCCCCAGCGATCCCAAACTCAATGGCAGCTGTGTTCACGTAGTGAATAGAGCTGAATGTGGTAGGCTGAAAGTACTCCTCACAGCCACAATTGTATGAATGTCGCTGTTCTGGGCGTGCAGTAAAGTTGATCAATAGGTGATTTGGAAAAATGGAACCTCCATGATTTAAATCGATGGGTTGTTATTTAGGGACTGTCTCAATAACAGTGGTGACAGTCGCTTATTCTCAGTGTTAGTGCAGTCGCTTCATTCTCAATATCAGTGACAGCTGCTTCATTTTTCAATATCAGGTTAGCGGGGATACCCGTTCCCCGCAGGCACATTTTTGCTCCACCGGGACCCCCCAGGTAACCCTGCCATATTTGATCCACCTATAAAAAAACAGAATTTTAAACCTGATACTTGGGAATAGCCCCTCTTTTTGCTGGGTCCCCTATCACAGTAATCCAGTGGGTTGATGAAGGTCCAAGTTCAGGACCGAAACCCTTTCTGTTATTACTGTGGACAGATTAAAAAAATTTACTCTACGAAGTTGAGTTCTGAGTTTATTTGCTTCATTTCATTCCCGTGCAGCCGCTTCTTTCTCAGTATCAGTGACAGCGCTTCATTCTCAATATCCCGTGACAGCCGCTTCTTCATTGTTGTGACAGCCGCTTCATTTTCGTATCAGTGACTGCCCCTTCATTTCAATATCAGTGACAGCCCCTTCATTTTTCAATATTTAGTGACGCGCTTCATTTTCAATGTCAGTGACAGCCGCTTCATTCTCAGTATTTAGTGACAGCGCTTCATTCTCAATGTCAGTGACAGCCTTCATTCTCAATGTCAGTTGACAGTCGCTTCATTCTCAATACAGTGACGCCCCCTTCATTTCATATCAGGACCCCCCCCCTTATTCTCAATATCAGTGACAAGCCGCTTCCATTTCTCAGTATCCCGTGACAGCCGCTTATTTTTCCCAAAATCAGTGACAGCCGCTTTTTATTCTCAGTGTTAGTGACAGCGCTTCATTCTCAATTTTCAGGGGACGCCGCTTCATTCTCAATATCAGTGACAGCCCCTTATTCTCAATTCCGTGACGCCCTTTCTTCTCAATATCAGTGACAGCGCTTCATTTCAATTTCAGGGACAGCCGCTTCATTCTTAATGTCAGTGACAGCCGCTTCATTCTCAGTATCAGTGACGGGGCTTCATTCTCAATATCAGTGCAAGCCGCTTCATTCTCAGTATCAGTGACAGCCGCTTCATTCTCAAAGTCAGTGGCAGCGCTTCATTTCAATGTCAGTGACAGCCGCTTCATTTTCAATACAGTGACAGCCACTTCATTTCAATATTCAGTGACGCCCCTTTATTTCAATATCAGTGACAGCCGCTTCATTCTAAATCAGTGACAGCCGCTTCATTCTCAATATCTGTGCGCCGCTTCATACCAACGTCAGTGACAAAACCCCTTCATTCTCAATATCAGTTACAGCCGCTTATTCTCAAATGACAGCCGCTTCATTCTCAATCAGTGACAGCCGCTTCATCTCAATATCAGTGACAGCCCTTCATTCTCATATCAGTGACACGCTCATTCCAATATCATGACACCTTCATTCTCATATCAGTGACAGCCGCTTCATTCTCATATCAGTGAGCCGCTTCATTCTCAATATCAGTGACAGCCGCTTCATTCTCAATATCAGTGACAGCCGCTCATTCTCATATCAGTGACAGCCGCTTCATTCTCAATATCAGTGACAGCCGCTTCATTCTCAATATCAGTGACAGCCGCTTCATTCTCATACACGGTTCATTCTCATCTGCGCCGTTCATTCTCATATCAGTGACAGCCGCTTCATTCTCAATATCATGACAGCCGCTTCATTCTCATATCAGTGACAGCCGCTTCATTCTCAATATCAGTGACAGCCGCTTCATTCTCAATATATGACAGCCGCTTCATTCTCAATATCATGACAGCCGCTTCATTCTCAATATCAGTGACAGCCGCTTCATTCTCATATCAGTGACAGCCGCTTCATTCTCAATATCAGTGACAGCCGCTTCATTCTCAGTATCAGTGACAGCCGCTTCATTCTCATTCAGTGACAGCCGCTTCATTCTCAATATCAGTGACAGCCGCTTCATTCTCAGTATCAGTGACAGCCGCTTCATTCTCATATCAGTGACAGCGCTTCATTCTCATTCAGTGACAGCCGCTTCATCTCAATCAGTGACAGCCGCTTCATTCTCAATATCAGTGACAGCCGCTTCATTCTCAATATCAGTGACAGCCGCTTCATTCTCATTCAGTGACAGCCGCTTCATTCTCAATATCAGTGACAGCCGCTTCATTCTCAATATCAGTGACAGCCGCTTCATTCTCATATCAGTGACGCGCTTCATTCTCATATCAGTGACAGCCGCTTCATTCTCAATATCAGTGACAGCGCTTCATTCTCAATATCAGTGACAGCCGCTTCATTCTCATTCAGTGACAGCCGCTTTTTCTCATATCAGTGACAGCCGCTTCATTCTCAGTATCAGTGACAGCCGCTTCATTTCAATATCAGTGACAGCCGCTTCATTCTCATATCAGTGACAGCCGCTTCATTCTCATATCAGTGACAGCCGCTTCATTCTCATATCAGTGACAGCCGCTTCATTCTCAATATCAGTGCAGCCGCTTCATTCTCATATCAGTGACAGCGCTTCATTCTCATATCAGTGACAGCCGCTTCATTCTCAATATCAGTGACAGCCCTTCATTCTCAGTATCAGTGACAGCCGCTTCATTCTCATATCAGTGACAGCCGCTTCATTCTCAATATCAGTGACAGCCGCTTCATTCTCAATATCAGTGACAGCCGCTTCATTCTCATATCAGTGACAGCCGCTTCATTCTCAATATCAGTGACAGCCGCTTCATTCTACATATCATGACATGCCGCTTCATTCTCAACAGTGACAGCGCTTCTTCTCAATATCAGTGCAGCCGCTTCATTCTCATATCAGGACAGCCGCTTCATTCTCATATCAGTGACAGCCGCTTCATTCTCATTCAGTGACAGCCGCTTCATTCTCAATATCAGTGACAGCCGCTTCATTCTCATATCAGTGACAGCGCTTCATTCTCATATCAGTGACAGCCGCTTCATCTCATATCAGTGACAGCCGCTTCATCTCAATATCAGTGACAGCCGCTTCATTCTCATATCAGTGACACGCTTCATTTCATATCAGTGACACCGCTTCATTCATTTCAGTGACAGCCGCTCACTCAAACACGCTTCATTCCATATCAGTGACAGCGCTTCATCTCATAAGGACAGCCGTCATCCAATCAGTGCAGCGCTCATTCAATATCAGTGCAGCCGCTTCTTTCATACAGTGACAGCCGCAGTCATATCTGACAGTCACCGCTCATTCTCATACGTGACAGTCCGCTTCATTCCATTCAGTGACACCGCTTCATTCTCATATCAGTGCAGCCGCTTCATTCTCAACAGTGACAGCCGCTTCATTCTCATTCAGTGACATCCCCGCTTCATTCTCAATATCAGTGACAGCGCTTCATTCTCATATCAGTGACAGCCGCTTCATTCTCAATATCAGTGACAGCCGCTTCATTCTCATACAGTGACAGCCGCTTCATTCTCAATCAGTGACAGCCGCTTCATTCTCATATCAGTGACAGCCGCTTCATTCTCATATCAGTGACAGCCGCTTCATTCTCAATATCAGTGACAGCCGCTTCATTCTCAATATCAGTGACAGCCGCTTCATTCTCAATATCAGTGACAGCCGCTTCATTCTCAATATCAGTGACAGCCGCTTCATTCTCAATATCAGTGACAGCGCTTCATTCTCAGTACATGACAGCCTCATTCTCATATCAGTGACGCGCTTCATCTCATACGTGACAGCCTTCATTCTATATCAGACGCCTTCATTCTCATTCAGGACGCCGTTCATTCTCATCAGTGCAGCCGCTTCTTCTCAATCAGGACAGCCGCTTCATTCTCAATATCAGTGACAGCCTCATTCTCATTCAGTGACGCGCTTCATCTCATACAGTGACACCTTCATTCTCAATATCAGTGACAGCCGCTTCATTCTCATATCAGTGACGCGTCTTCTCATATAGGACAGCCGCTTCATCTCAATTCATGACAGCCGCCTTCATTCTCAATATCAGTGACAGCCGCTTCCATCTCATTCATCATGACAGCCGCTTCATTCTCATATCAGTGACAGCCGCTTCATTCTCAATATCAGTGACAGCCGCTTCATTCTCAATATCAGTGACAGCCGCTTCATTCTCAATATCAGTGACAGCCGCTTCATTCTCAATATCAGTGACAGCCGCTTCATTCTCAATATCAGTGACAGCCGCTTTCATTCTCATATCAGTGGACAAGCCGCTTCACACTTCTCTCATATCAGTGACGCCGCTTCATTCTCAATATCAGTGACAGCCGCTCATTCATCAAATTATCAGTGTACAGCCGCTTCATTCCTCGTATTATCAGTGACAGCGCTTCATTCTCAATATCAGTGACGCCGCTTCATTCTCAATATCAGTGACAGCCGCTTCATTCTCAATATCAGTGACAGCCGCTTCATTCTCAATATCAGTGACAGCCCGCTTCATTCTCATATCAGTGACAGCCGCTTCATTCTCAGTATCAGTGACAGCCGCTTCATTCTCATATCAGTGACAGCCGCTTCATTCTCATACAGTGACAGCCGCTTCATTCTCATATCAGTGACAGCCGCTTCATTCTCATATCAGTGACAGCCGCTTCATTCTCAATATCAGTGACAGCCGCTTTCATTCTCAGATATCAGTGACAGCCGCTTCTTCTCATATCAGTGACAGCCGCTTCATTCTCATATCAGTGACAGCCGCTTCATTCTCAATATCAGTGACAGCCGCTTCATTCTCATATTAGTGACAGCCGCTTCATTCTCAATATCAGTGACAGCCGCTTCATTCTCAGTATCAGTGACAGCCGCTTCATTCTCAGTGTCAGTGACAGCCGCTTCATTCTCAATATCAGTGACAGCCGCTTCATTCTCAGTATCAGTGACAGTCGCTTCATTCTCAATATCAGTGACAGCCGCTTCATTCTCAATGTCAGTGACAGCCGCTTCATTCTCAACGTCAGTGACAGCCGCTTCATTCTCAATATCAGTGAAAGCCGCTTCATTCTCAATATCAGTGACAGCCGCTTCATTCTCAGTGTTAGTGACAGCCGCTTCATTCTCAATATCAGTGACAGCCACTTCATTCTCAATATCAGTGACAGCCGCTTCATTCTCAGTATCAGTGACTGCCGCTTCATTCTCAATATCAGTGACAGCCGCTTCATTCTCAATATCAGTGACAGTCGCTTCATTCTCAATATCAGTGACAGCCGCTTCATTCTCAATGTCAGTGACAGCCGCTTCATTCTCAGTATCAGTGACAGCCGCTTCATTCTCAGTATCAGTGACAGCCGCTTCTTTCCCAATATCAGTGACAGCCGCTTCATTCTCAGTATCAATGACAGCCGCTTCATTCTCAGTATCAGTGACAGCCGCTTCATTCTCAGTATCAGTGACAGCCGCTTCATTCTTAATATCAGTGACAGCCGCTTCATTCCCAATGTCAGTGACAGACGCTTCATTCTCAATATCAGTGACAGCCGCTTCATTCTCAATGTCAGTGACAGCCGCTTCATTCTCAGTATCAGTGACAGCCGCTTCATTCTCAGTATCAGTGACAGCCGCTTCATTCTCAATATCAGTGACAGCCGCTTCATTCTCAATATCAGTGACAGCCGCTTCATTCTCAGTATCAGTGACAGCCGCTTCATTCTCAATATCAGTGACAGCCGCTTCTGTTATGTTACGGTAGCTGAGGAGTGCAGGTAAAAAAGGAAATACACCAGAGCAGTTGGAATCTATGAGATTGCAGTACCCTGACTAACCACCACAACTAGAGGCAGCCGTGGAGCGTTCCTACGATGGTCCTAGACGCCTCGTCACAGCCTGAGAAACTAACTACACCTAAAGATAGAAATAGGAAAGCTATCTGCCCCGGAGCAGAACCCCAAAGATAATAGAAAGCCCCCAAACATATAATGGCGGTTAGACAAGAGGAAATACTGACACAGAAAGAAAATAGTATGAGCAAACGCTGGGGCCCAAACTATCTAAATAGAAAAGGACAGGAAGGGTACTTACTGCAATCCCAGAAAACCCTGAAAAACACCAACATACTAATTTCAAAATCACCTGAGATCACACGACCTCTACCACCTAAATTAGTTCTCTGGTGTAACAAAAACAGCAGCCACTGAAAAAACTGCAAAAGCAAAAGTACAAAACACAGTGGCTGGACTAAACTGAGAGGGCAAAAAGCCCCCGGAGGGGACCCAGAAGGCCCCACAGAAGTGCAGGACAAAATGCAAAAATATAGCAAAAACACAAAATAAGAAATTGTCTTATCTGATAGCAGGAGATGCAGACACGACACAGCAGGCTACAAGGGAAACTGGAAAGAAGGATTCAGACCAGAACAATTGATCACCGGCAACCCTGATGGGAAAATGATTCCCTTAAATAAGACCAATCAGTAACACCTGATTCCCAATCCTCACTAGCACCGCTTGTAACCACCAGAGGGAGCCTCTGCTCAGAACTCATCTCAAACCCATTCACAACACGCTTCATTCTCAGTATCAGTGACAGCAGCTTCATTCTCAATATCAGTGACAGCCGCTTCATTCCCAATATCAGTGACAGCCGCTTCATTCTCAATATCAGTGACAGCCGCTTCATTCTCAGTATCAGTGACTGCCGCTACATTCTCAATATCAGTGACAGCCGCTTCATTCTCAATATCAGTGACAGCCGCTTCATTCTCAATATCAGTGACAGCCGCTTCATTCTCAATATCAGTGACAGCCGCTTCATTCTCAATATTAGTGACAGCCGCTTCATTCTCAATATCAGTGACAGCCGCTTCATTCTCAATATCAGTGACAGTCGCTTCATTGTCAGTATCAGTGACAGCCGCTTCATTCTCAGTATCAGTGACAGTCGCTTCATTCTCAATACCAGTGACAGCCGCTTCATTCTCAATATCAGTGACAGTCGCTTCATTCTCAGTATCAGTGACTGCCGCTTCATTCTCAGTATCAGTGACAGCCGCTTCATTCTCAATATCAGTGACAGCCGCTTCATTCTCAATATCAGTGACAGCCGCTTCATTCTCAATATCAGTGACTGCCGCTTCATTCTCAGTATCAGTGACAGCCGCTTCATTCTCAATATCAGTGACAGCCGCTTCATTCTCAATATCAGTGACAGTCGCTTCATTCTCAATATCAGTGACAGCCGCTTCATTCTCAATATCAGTGACAGCCGCTTCATTCTCAATATCAGTGACAGCCGCTTCATTCTCAATATCAGTGACAGCCGCTTCATTCTCAATATCAGTGACAGCCGCTTCATTCTCAATATTAGTGACAGCCGCTTCATTCTCAATATCAGTGACAGCCGCTTCATTCTCAATATCAGTGACAGCCGCTTCATTCTCAATATTAGTGACAGCCGCTTCATTCTCAATATCAGTGACAGCCGCTTCATTCTCAGTATCAGTGACAGCCGCTTCATTCTCAGTGTCAGTGACAGCCGCTTCATTCTCAATATCAGTGACAGCCGCTTCATTCTCAATATCAGTGACAGCCGCTTCATTCTCAGTATCAGTGACAGTCGCTTCATTCTCAATATCAGTGACAGCCGCTTCATTCTCAATGTCAGTGACAGCCGCTTCATTCTCAACGTCAGTGACAGCCGCTTCATTCTCAATATCAGTGAAAGCCGCTTCATTCTCAATATCAGTGACAGCCGCTTCATTCTCAGTGTTAGTGACAGCCGCTTCATTCTCAATATCAGTGACAGCCACTTCATTCTCAATATCAGTGACAGCCGCTTCATTCTCAGTATCAGTGACAGCCGCTTCATTCTCAGTATCAGTGACTGCCGCTTCATTCTCAATATCAGTGACAGCCGCTTCATTCTCAATATCAGTGACAGTCGCTTCATTCTCAATATCAGTGACAGCCGCTTCATTCTCAATGTCAGTGACAGCCGCTTCATTCTCAGTATCAGTGACAGCCGCTTCATTCTCAGTATCAGTGACAGCCGCTTCTTTCCCAATATCAGTGACAGCCGCTTCATTCTCAGTATCAATGACAGCCGCTTCATTCTCAGTATCAGTGACAGCCGCTTCATTCTCAGTATCAGTGACAGCCGCTTCATTCTTAATATCAGTGACAGCCGCTTCATTCCCAATGTCAGTGACAGACGCTTCATTCTCAATATCAGTGACAGCCGCTTCATTCTCAATGTCAGTGACAGCCGCTTCATTCTCAATGTCAGTGACAGCCGCTTCATTCTCAATGTCAGTGACAGCCGCTTCATTCTCAGTATCAGTGACAGCCGCTTCATTCTCAATATCAGTGACAGCCGCTTCATTCTCAGTATCAGTGACAGCCGCTTCATTCTCAATATCAGTGACAGCCGCTTCATTCCCAATATCAGTGACAGCCGCTTCATTCTCAATATCAGTGACAGCCGCTTCATTCTCAATATCAGTGACAGCCGCTTCATTCTCAGTATCAGTGACAGCCGCTTCATTCTCACTATCAGTGACAGCCACTTCATTCTCAGTATCAGTGACAGCCGCTTCATTCTCAATATCAGTGACAGCCGCTTCATTCCCAATATCAGTGACAGCCGCTTCATTCTCAATATCAGTGACAGCCGCTTCATTCCCAATATCAGTGACAGCCGCTTCATTCTCAATATCAGTGACAGCCGCTTCATTCTCAATATCAGTGACAGCCGCTTCATTCTCAATGTCAGTGACAGCCGCTTCATTCTCAATATCAGTGACAGCCGCTTCATTCTCAATGTCAGTGACAGCCGCTTCATTCTCAATATCAGTGACAGCCGCTTCATTCTCAATGTCAGTGACAGCCGCTTCATTCTCAATATCAGTGACAGCCGCTTCATTCTCAGCATCAGTGACAGCCGCTTCATTCTCAATATCAGTGACAGCCGCTTCATTCTCAATATCAGTGACAGCCGCTTCATTCTCAATATTAGTGACAGCCGCTTCATTCTCAATATCAGTGACAGCCGCTTCATTCTCAATATCAGTGACAGCCGCTTCATTCTCAATATCAGTGACAGCCGCTTCATTCTCAATATCAGTGACAGCCGCTTCATTCTCAGTATCAGTGACTGCCGCTACATTCTCAATATCAGTGACAGCCGCTTCATTCTCAATATCAGTGACAGCCGCTTCATTCTCAATATCAGTGACAGCCGCTTCATTCTCAATATCAGTGACAGCCGCTTCATTCTCATATTAGTGACAGCCGCTTCATTCTCAATATCAGTGACAGCCGCTTCATTCTCAATATCAGTGACAGTCGCTTCATTCTCAGTATCAGTGACAGCCGCTTCATTCTCAGTATCAGTGACAGTCGCTTCATTCTCAATACCAGTGACAGCCGCTTCATTCTCAATATCAGTGACAGTCGCTTCATTCTCAGTATCAGTGACAGCCGCTTCATTCTCAAATCAGTGACAGCCGCTTCATTCTCAATATCAGTGAAGCCGCTTCATTCTCAATATCAGTGACAGCAGCTTCATTCTCAGTATTCAGTGACAGCCGCTTCATTCTCAATATCAGTGACAGCCGCTTCATTCTCAATATCAGTGACAGCCGCTTCATTCTCAATATCAGTGACAGCCGCTTCATTCTCAGTATCAGTGACGCCGCTTCATTCTCAATATCAGTGACAGCCGCTTCATTCTCAATATCAGTGACAGCGCTTCATTCTCAATATCAGTGACAGCCGCTTCATTCTCAGTATCAGTGACAGCCGCTTCATTCTCAATATCAGTGACAGCCGCTTCATTCTCATATCAGTGACAGCCGCTTCATTCTCAGTATCAGTGACAGCCGCTTCATTCTCAGTATCAGTGACAGCCGCTTCATTCTCAATATCAGTGACAGCCGCTTCATTCTCAATGTTCAGTGACAGCCGCTTCATTCTCAATATCAGTGACAGCCCTTCATTCTCAATTCAGTGACAGCCCTTCATTCTCAGTATCAGTGACAGCCGCTTCATTCTCAGTATCAGTGACAGCCGCTTCATTTCAATATCAGTGACAGCCGCTTCATTCTCAATATCAGTGACAGCCGCTTCATTCTCAATATCAGTGACAGCCGCTTCATTCTCAATGTCAGTGACAGCCGCTTCATTCTCATATCAGTGACAGCGCTTCATTCAGTCAGTTCCCAATATCAGTGACAGCCGCTTCATTCTCAATATCAGTGACAGCCGCTTCATTCTCAATATCAGTGACAGCCGCTTCATTCTCAATGTCAGTGACAGCCGCTTCATTCTCAATATCAGTGACAGCCGCTTCATTCTCAATGTCAGTGACAGCCGCTTCATTCTCAATATCAGTGACAGCCGCTTCATTCTCAATGTCAGTGACAGCCGCTTCATTCTCAATATCAGTGACAGCCGCTTCATTCTCAGCATCAGTGACAGCCGCTTCATTCTCAATATCAGTGACAGCCGCTTCATTCTCAATATCAGTGACAGCCGCTTCATTCTCAATATTAGTGACAGCCGCTTCATTCTCAATCAGTGACAGCCGCTTCATTCTCAATATCAGTGACAGCCGCTTCATTCTCAATGTCAGTGACAGCCGCTTCATTCTCAATATCAGTGACAGCCGCTTCATTCTCAGCATCAGTGACAGCCGCTTCATTCTCAATATCAGTGACAGCCGCTTCATTCTCAATATCAGTGACAGCAGCTTCATTCCAATATCAGTGACAGCCGCTTCATTCTCAGCATCAGTGACAGCCGCTTCATTCTCAATATCAGTGACAGCCTCTTCATTCTCAATATCAGTGACAGCCGCTTCATTCTCAATGTCAGTGACAGCCGCTTCATTCTCAATATCAGTGACAGCAGCTTCATTCTCAATGTCAGTGACAGCCGCTTCATTCTCAATATCAGTGACAGCCGCTTCATTCTCAGCATCAGTGACAGCCGCTTCATTCTCAATATCAGTGACAGCCGCTTCATTCTCAATCAGTGACAGCCGCTTCATTCTCAATATCAGTGACAGCCGCTTCATTCTCAATATCAGTGACAGCCGCTTCATTCTCATATCAGTGACAGCCGCTTCATTCTCAGTATCAGTGACAGCCGCTTCATTCTCAATATCAGTGACAGCCGCTTCATTCTAAATGTCAGTGACAGCCGCTTCATTCTCAATATCAGTGACAGCCGCTTCATTCTCAATATCAGTGACTGCCGGCCATGAGCTCACGGATCAGTTCTTCATCTCCAGCTCCTTTTCATCTTCTTCTGATCACAAGTACTGGGAGCTGTGACTCGTGCAGGAGCATTTTTTGCACCGGTGCCGTTTCTTGTTGTTCACCCTATGGCTGTCAGTCTTGTGGATGCCTCTTATCGGTGCTCCTGACACTTTCCTCGTCATGGTCCTCTGCTCTCCTCAGATCGGTCCATATCGTCCAGTTGTGACTAGCTGCTCTGCCTATGCCTAGTCGATAATGAGATGCATGTCAGCAACATGCACCGGATGTTCTGGATCAGGAGCCTTTCCAAAGGCCAATCCGAAATAAGTGGAGGACCGGGCAGGACGCTGCGCTACCAGGACAGGTGTAGGACAGGTGGGTGTGAATTTTTTTTCATGTTTTCTGACCATCGAAAGAATAAAACAAAGTAACAATTGGCTGCCACTATTTTGCTGTGTTTGTGTGAATACAAATTTTTCTTTCTATTTGTAATGTTACAAATCAATTTTCTCATCTCAATTTATCAATTAGAGTTTTCATAATCCTTTTTTTTGGCGATGAATGGGGCGATTGCGGCTCTTTCCTGCGGCTCCGCGCCGCCGTGACCCCGGACTCGCTGCTCCGCGTATATCCCATGGCTGCTGATTACAGCTCCGGCTGACCTCTTGATACAATGAGGTAATGGCCACTCTTTGGAAATAACTAAACAAACCTTTGTACACAAATATAGCGATAAGCTGTGACTCACGGGCGTAGTGACCAAAACCTGGCAACTTCCTGCTGCATGGGAAACCGTCCACGTCACTGCCACATAGACCATAAAATAATATTCAGCACGTGTAACGCCGATCGTCTGCGCTGCAGGATGTGGAGATTTTATTGCAGACTGTTTCCTAAGACTTAATGTTACCCAAGTGTATGACGTAAATCAGGGATCCGCTACTTGACACTCTCCGAATGTAGTGCACTATAACCCCCAGCAAGTTCAGACAGTGTGCAGCTATTGTGGTGTATATATATATAACTTCTAGCACATTCTCCAGGGGTGTACATAGATATCATGGGGTCCCATAGCAGAAGTTCTAATTGTGTCCCCCTCCTCCCCCCAACAAAAAAAAACATTCAGTTGGGTCACAGAAGAGCATGTCAGAAAACTTTACAGCCCTTAGTAACTCTCCTCCTAAAAAGCCCCTAGATTCCCCTTTCTTTGCACCCATAAAGTATGATGCCAACAAAAGTGCCCCACACACACAATATAATACCCCACAGTGAATTCCTCCACACGCCGAGCATGATGACCCTACTGTACCCTACCTGAACTCCCCCGGCAAAGAATGGTGACCCCAACAAAGTATGATCACCCAGCTGTGACTCCCAAACAGCCTCTCTTGCAGTATAATGAGCCTACATACAGTATAATGGCCCCTCTCCTCTCCACACTGAATAATGGCCTCCACTAGCCCTCCACACAGTATGATGGACTCCACACAGCCCTCTACACAGTATGATGGACACCACGCAGCCCTCTACACAGTATGATGGACCCCACACAAACCTTCACACAGTATAAATGCTTGCATACAGTATAATGGTCCCCACATAGCCCTCCATACAGTACATTGTACTTCCCATAGTCCTCCATTTAATATAATGTGCTCTCCATTGTCCGCCACATAGAATAAAGTGCTCCCCATAGTATAACATGCTCCACATAGTCCTCCACATAGTATAATGGATTCCCCATTGTATAATGCACCCCATAGTCCTCCATACAGTATAAGGCACTCCCCATAGTCCATATAGTATACTGTACTCCCCATGATCCACCATATAGTATAATGCATTCTCCATAGTCTATACCAACCTTTCTGATCTTGAGGGCCACATTCATCTGAGAGAAGGTCGCAAGCCACATACATAGCCCCCCAGTAGTAACATCCAGATCCTGTTGTCACCTCTACCCCCAAAGTAGGGGCACCAAGAGCCCCCATTATTGGTATAATACCAGCCATAACTTCCCCATAGAAATCACACTGAGGTAGTATACTTGCCCACAATCAGGAATAGCGCTGTGTTAAAAACGCTGTGTTCTATCTTACAAGTACAATGGATGGGATTTATAGAAATCCCATGCCCAGTGTGCTTCTATTTACTGCTGCGTAAGCGCACCGGCGGTGGAGTACGAGCTGCAGCATGTCAAATTCTGTAGAGGAGACAACAATCTCCACTGCGGATTTTGACCTATAGAATTTCATTACATGGGCCCCCCGGCTCACGAGCCCCATAGTAGCCGCGTGGCCTGCCGCTATTGTGTACATATATTACATTACTGATCGTTTTTATGCGCATTAACCTTAAATTATGTTTAAGGGATAATTTGGTTTTGAAATCACATTTTCAAACAAGTTATTAGGGATTTCTGATCTATCAGATGAAGATTTCCATCTTCAGCCTCCCGCTCCCGTGCTGGATACTAACAGCTTGTGTATCGCCGCACTCCACCCTGTGGTGGCGCTAAAATGAAAATGAACACTTGCTGCTAGATGTCCCCACAGACCACAGGTGATCACAGGGACCCCAGTAGTAGAATACCCCCTGATGAGTTTATTATATTGGGATCTGGTTAGTAAAAAGGCATTGTCCCAAGAGCAGAACCTTTAACTTCCTTTATGTGTCACATTTTACATAACTTTTATTGAATGTTCTGTCTGATGCAGGTAGCACAGCGCCAGCACACTCCTCCTCCTGTAATATACACTAACATACTAAAGCATCTACAAAAAAAACATATAAAACCAAGATTTACGACATGGAGGTCATTAAGTTCCTGGTTTCTTTTACAGAACATTCCTCCCACCAGACACCATCATCTCTAAACAGGTAATAAACCTTCAGCAATGATGGTTCCTGTCAACCTACAGCCATTGCCTGGAGTCAGCAGTTGTGCAATGTTACAAGCGGGGTCATAAAATTACAAGTAACCAGGGTCAGGCTTGGATGAGGACCTCCGCATAATTGTTGGGTCAATGGAGGAGAAGGTCAGGAATTCTTGGCATTGCTTGTTTGAACCTTACATCTTAATGGTTGGGTGTTTTGCTTCATTACAGGGCTGGATGACTTTACAAGCTGTGAATAATTCATGACCTGATCTATGGGAAAGAGCAGAAGACAACAGGGGGCAAGGAGTGACCGTGTGAGCTTACCACAACTACAGGTCTACATATTGTGGGAACTGTGAATGGAAACAGAAGTCTTCTACCAGTCCATTGAGCTGACACTTTGTAGCCAACCATGAGACCAATGGAAGAGGAGGTTGTAAAAAAAAGACAAAGTCAAGGAAATTTAGTGTGGGTGTTGTGATGTTAATGATTTTTTAACTGTTTTTAAAAGTTTCTTTCCTGGTTCTTAGCGCCGTTGTATACCATGGACTCCATCGGATTGCTTTTCTGGGAGAAGCTGATATATGCAGTGTGTGATAATGTGGCTTGATAAACTTATTATTGGACCTTGTTTGAGGACCCACGGGATCCTTCTGAGGTCCAGAACGTCTTGGAGGAAGCACAAGGAAGTTAGAAAGTCAACTCAGCGTTCTATGAGCTGAGGGTTTCCCACCAGTCATAGGTGGCATCTTATATGACCATCCAAAGGTCTAACTTGAAGATTTTGGGCTCCAAGAAAAAAAGTAACATTTACCATGTCCAATTTGGACCCATATAATGTGGCAGGGAGTTTATGACCTCTCAATTACAAGGACCCAGAGGCAAGGCAATTGTTACCTCTGGACTTCCTATGTATTTTGGAGCCACCTTAAACTCCTTAGTAGGGAAATTGGTTTTTAGGAATCGACTCAGTTCGGCCGCTAGATCTCATTTCGGCCGGATAGACTTGTTTCAAATGGAAAATGACCGGAAAAGCCATTTATTATGTTCCAATGTCTCTCCAGACCCAACATGAGGGTGCAGGGAAGGGGTTAGAGAATTAAGAAAGCACATTATATTCCCCTGTCCTTGACCCTCGTGTGACCCCATATGTCACCACCACAACATCCCAGCCCTCTACATAATTCTTCCAGTGCTGAGGCCCACACAGTTACATAGGGGGCGCAGCACGGATGTCAATGACCGTATGGGTCGGAGGGTTGGAAGAAGACCTCTGACTGCAGCAGAGATGACGTCAGGTGTCAGATGAAGCTGGCTGAGACTTTGCTGAATTCTTGCAAATTGAATCTCAAAAACTTCAGATTTGCTACAATCCAAAATTTTGGAAAAACCTCACATTTAATTTGATTTGTTACAGTTGGATTCGCTCATTCCTCAATGATATTGGTCATAAATGTATGGTGCATGAAATGTGGAGAAGATACATGGCGAAGGCTCAGGCGCTGGCAGTATTTTACAGCTGACACCTGCCTCTTAATCTTGTAAACTTCTTTTAAACTTTCTTTTAATTTTCTTTGCTTTTTTGAAATGTTTGAGTGATCTAATAATTTACTTTTCCAATTGCAGATCCTGGAATCATGTACTTTACCTTATTAACACCTATAAGAACTGCAACGAAAACTAGCTCCAAGGACAGCGATTTAACCACTTTAGATGCTGCTGATTGATCGTAGCATGTAAGCGGTTAGGAGGAGAAGGTCAATGTCACCCCATCACTCCACACCCATGTGATACAATTTGGTATCAATATATCCATATTGGCCTGAACCACTAGGTTTAAGCAAAACCCACCAAAATTCCCACCCACCGCCAATTTCACCCCAAATTGTTATGTATCGTGGCAACATCCCTTCCATTTGTATCATATTATAAATTGCCACAATTTTGCAACGCTCTTCCACATCTGAACATTGCCTTAGAGATAGTGCTGAAAGAAATGTTTGCCCTAAAGCCAGGCTTTCCAGATGAAAAAGGTCATTGCCCAGCGCAGAGGAGATTCTGCAGGTTTTGCCTTTACAATGTTTTAATCATGATACTATTGTATACCACGCTTGTACGACGCCTTGTAGTGGGAATGCTATGAATGCTATAGACTTGTTCTCCGCAGGTCCTGCCATCCCTGAGTGACTGTGTTTGCCGCTATTATAAATCGCTATTTTTCAGCTTTATTGAATGGGAAAAAAAAAGAAGAAAAATATAAACTAACATCAAAGTTCCATTAAAGAGACGAGCCCTTAGAGAACACAAACTGTACCGTCAAAATGCACGGCATGAATATAAGCGGCGAGTCATATAATAGGATACGTCTGTGAAAGTCTCCACTTACGGCAGGAGATTTAGTCAATTTCAATGAAAAGGGAATTAGCCGGTTACCGCTCAAATAACATAAAAAGACAAGAACTCTAAGTAACACAGTAACAATAGATATTCTCCTCCGCTGCGAGCGGGCAGGAAATGTTACAGAATGTTTCCTAAAATAGAGACGCTGCCGAGACTCTGAATGCTGATGGTCACAGGTTTTCAGAAATTACAAGGTATTTTCTCACTTTTCATAATACTTATAGGATATTAATATATTAATAATTTTATGTTCAAGACTTGCTGCAAGTTCAAAGCTCAGTGGACGTTCTCCTTAACGTTACTGCTGCGCATCTCTCATCCGCTCCGTTTTCACACTGACAAGTGAAGAAAAGAAAAACAATGAAAGGGGATTTCGCAAATCTAAAAGTTATCCAGTCGCTATAACTTTTGCATCTGAAGTTATAACTGTGATGGTGTGATATGTTCTGTGGGTATCATTGCTGGGGTCTGAATGTTGAAACAGCCGCACCGCTAGTTTTCAGAGAGTCCAGTGTTTCAGCTGATGTTATTTGTGGGTTTTTCTTTGCATCCCAAACTATTTTCCTGGCATTTGTCACAGGTCACAGGTGAGGATGTTACCTTTAGTCAAACCCATTCGTGTCAACTTCTGATCAGGGTCATTTGGATATTTTGGGTTGTCATTATGATTTAAAAAGAGAAAACACAGTAGTGACAATAAATGGCTTCACCCGACCACTAACCATGAGCGGAGAAAACGGTTTGATGTCATCATTCATATTCTCTGAAAAAAGACCAAGAAAGCAAAAATTCTACTGGGGTATGTAAACTTTTGAGCACAACTGTATATTCCCCATCCTGGTGTATATGTCCCTTGTCCCGAGCACCATATGGGTATATATATTCGCCACCCTGGTAATATGCAGTATGTCCTTTATTGTTCCGCTGTTCTTTAATTCATAGGAAAAAAAAAATGATTCTACTCCCCTTCCCTCCGCTCCCTCTTCTGAATCCGGCAGTTGACTTCAGCGTGCAAGCGACAGGAACGTATGTTGTCACTGCCATGTGCCCCCAATCACATGCACTCCTCTGCTTGTATTGCAGCGCACAGACCCCCGAAGAAGCACATCCAGTTGAAGTTTGCGCTGGCATTGACGCCCCTCACCTGCACGAGCCCGGTCTCGACTTCTGCAACTGCGATCATTACTTCCCTGGCTGTCCCCAATCCTTTGGATAGGAGTTAACTTTAAAACCTGAGAGCACCCTTTTAAAGATCCTTTGAATGCAATAAGTAAAGTGCACAGTCACACAAAGCGCTTCAGTTTTTGGACATGTTTTTCCCACATACTTGCTAGTGTGGTGGAGCTGCAGCCTGGAAGTTCAGAGCTCGGTGGGCGTTTCCTAAGAAGCTGCTCCTTTGGTGTCCTTTTCCTTTCTCACACAATGTTGTGCACCTTGCAGGGAATTTTATAGAGGTGTTGTTGAGCCGCACAACACCAGGGTTATGGGGTACTCGGCACCGAGCCCGTTGAAGTCTATGGGGAATGTCACAAGTAGCACAGCTCAGTCCGTTGCCCTGGGCGCTCATTCAAAGGGGGGAATATTTACAGGGGATTTTAGGAATAGTTCGTGACGCCACCTGTGGTTTCTGATCAAGGTGACCAGCGCTGCAGGGTGAATCCTCTGAGGGTTGGGGCAGCAAGGTGGTAAGTCTCCCACAGGTGAGACTAAATGGATCCCTCAGGGTGTAATGGCGGTGCAGGGTGCGGGCAATAAGTCAGTCACACACAAGTCAGTCTCTTTCCATACCTTTACTGGTGATGGTGTCAGGTATGTCCCAGGAGGCTGCTCAGGGTGGAGTATGTACATCCAGGTAATCGCCAAGTAGGTTTAAGGCCTCCTTTCCCTTTAAAGTGTATGAGTCCTAACCTGCGTGAAGTCAAGTTTAACTCTGCATAGCACAGCTTCGCCCGGCCAACATTGTGATGGAAGTCTTCTTGTGGCAAGAACTAAGTCTTCAATGCAGCGTCCCGCTAAACTCCTGTTCTGCCTGACCCCGGTTACGTATCGGCACTTAGGGCTGCCCTCTGTGACTTGAAGTCCAGCAGGGATTCCGGTGTTTCTCCTACTAGCCGTGAAGGTTCTAGCAAGTCTTCGGACCCGGTGTCCGGTTAGCAGAGTGGAGGTGCTATGTCACCTATGGCACTCCTTCCTTCAGTCACCACTCGCCCGTTGCCCTACTCTCACCCTTAACATAAGCACGGGTAGCAGTAGGTGTAGTCGTCAGCTTCCTTCCTTCCACAGCTCACTGAACGTTTCTCAGTTGACTCGTTGTTATAATAACTGTAGTCCCCTTCCTTCTGTTCCTTCATAAACTCTGTCCAGAGCGGCTATCAGGACCTTCCGTCAGACTGATTTCATGCTCACTCCGAGAGTCACTTTCCACTTGCATCGGGTACTAACAGTCTGTCTGTACTGAGATAACAGCTTGCAATCTTCCTCCTCTGTCTCTGACAGGAAATCCACAGAATGACTCACTCCTGAATCACTGCAACCACTGAACTACGACTGACCTAATTGCTACATCTCTCACACCCTTAAATAGTCTAAGGTTCCCTCTAGTGGTAATCTAGGAAAGTGTGAGTGATGTGAATGAATATCAGGTTTTGCAATTACCTTTCAATACATACTCCTGGAAACATGTGTACCAAGCGCAGCTGGGCCACACATCCCCCCCTAGTTATCGTCAGCACTCCCAGGCTGAAAAAGGAAAAACAATTTTTATAATAACATCAACAACATAACTCTTCCCTTGCGGGAGGTAAGGACACTTTAACGTTACAATATGTACAAGTTGCAAATAGAAAAATATCAAATATATGTGTAGCCCAGCTACGCAGGCACACATAAAAGTCCAGGAGAGTGCACAGGAAGGTAACAGCAAAGCTTGATATGCACTTCACTCACACTTCTAGACACACCTACCAGGGGTATAGGAGGTGGTGACATGTAGCAGAGCTCAGTCAAGCTTCCTGTCTCAGGACAGTGCAGTTCAGTCAGTGGAGTCTGGACTTGGAGAAGATAGAGAAGTGCTTTAGGTATTGGATTGCCTGCACTAAATTGCCGGACACCGGAGTCTGAAGTGTTGCTGTGTAGCCCTGGTGGTAGGCACACGTAGTACCCTGGAGAGTGTATGGCGAGACAGCGGCTTAATGCTCAATATGCATTCACTCTACACACACTAGACACACCCTTAGGGTAGTGGAGTATACTCTAGGGAGTGGTCAAGAAGGTATGTGTAGGAGTGATTTTAGTCAGTCAGTCTAGTTCCTGTCTTCGGGCAGTAAGGACGTGGAGAGTCTGCGTCTGGACTACAGTGAGAGAGTCTGTATCTAGAGGGAGGAAGGAGTCTAGATTGCTATCTCATCAGCTTGGAAAGTGGAGTCTGGTATAGGTGTTGGAATACACCTTAGTCTGGTCAGAGCTGTGTCATCTCCTCAGCATACATTGAAGGAAAGAACAAGTTGTAACCCAGAAAGTCTTCAGCATTCCTGTCTAGAGGACGGTATCAGGTACAGTGACGTGCTCCTGCCTGTGATAACTGAGCATCTGTGGCTAACTTGATTGGAAGGAAAAGGAAAGAAGTGACTGCTCGACCCTTGGCTAGTAAGAGTGCTTATGTTACCAGCGTGGACAAGGCGAAAGGCAAGTGGATTTGTAAGATTTGTGCTTAACGGATTGCAGAAGTCCAGCACGTTGTAACCGGTCACTGGGGACCGAAGAGTCACTGTTGTTTCAGACACAGAGACAGGAAAACCAGGAATCTACCGGACCCTAGGTCGCGGCAGACAAGCCCCTTATAGTCAGTACGTAGCTGGGGTCAGGGGGAGTGAAGACTTGGGAGTTCTGCAGGACCACGTAAGGATTCAGCTCCTTCATAGGAAGGCCCCTAACACTAAGCTGACTGGGCAGGTACAGCAAGCATTGCTGAAGATTAGAGGGAACTACGCTTCATGCTAGTTGCACTCGCCATATTGGAGATAAAGGAGGCCCCTAACTTGTCCAGCCGCTGCCTCAAAATACACTCTCCGTGGATCAGCCTCCCTGG
This sequence comes from Oophaga sylvatica, assembly GCA_033576555.1. Classification (NCBI taxonomy): domain Eukaryota; kingdom Metazoa; phylum Chordata; class Amphibia; order Anura; family Dendrobatidae; genus Oophaga; species Oophaga sylvatica. Next base: position 6,380,544 of record JARQOD010000006.1, read on the forward strand.
GACCTGCCTTATCATCTTGCAAGTAAAGGTATGGAAAGACGCTGACCGTGTGAGACTGTGTTCTTTAACCGCACTCGACTTCACTACTCACATAGACTTTGAGGGACCAGTCCCACCTGTAGGGGACCCGACATCTAGCTGCCTCACCATCCCCTCAGAGATCTACAGCAGCGCTGGTACTAATTACCAGAATACTACAGGTGGCGTCACGAACTGTACATAACCAATCCCCTGTAAATATATCCCCAACATACGCCAGACCGCCCGGGCCACAGACCGAGCCACAGCTACCTGTGACAACAATCCCATAGACTTCCATGGGCTGGGCTCTGAGTACCCCATTGCCCTGGTAACCCACAATTGTGGTGGCGGGTCGACACAACAAAACTTGGCGTCACGAACAGGATACGAAACTCGCGAAATTGCGAGCCCTGCGTGCCTAAGGACTTGTTTTTGTAAAAAGGACTGTTTGCACTTTTGGCGCCAAAATCGCCATTTTTGTCGCCATATTCGCGCCCTCAGGCGCTGGAGAAGAAGGTGGGCGTACCTTCGTGGGCGTCTACCCCCCTGTGGCGCGAAGAAAATGCCTGCCCTCTCAAAGTGCTACTATAACATGCGGTCCTGCCCTACAGCAAAGGAGGTCCGCCTCCTCTTCACCTTCCCTGCGAGGAGGAGGAGACGCAAACCCCACCTCCACGGAAGAGACCGGATGTCTCCGCAAAAAGAAGAAAGAAATCTTCTGGAACATGATGGAGGCAGGACGTGCGCAGCCGAGTGGGGCAGCGGAGGAAGGCAGGCCCCGGGCCCCCGCCAAGCTGCCATCGGCATCGGAGACTTATGCAATCCTGCACCTGCAACAGGCGTTGTTAGAGGTTCGGGAGGAGAACGCACTCCTAAAGAAGATGTTCCAACCTGGCCTGGAGGAGATAGAGAGACGCCGCTGTAACCTGCTGAAGTGGCAATTGACAAACACGGCGTCCCCTCCCCTCAACGAACCCCCACGATTCCAAAAACCGAAAAGTCTGCTGCCCAAGGCGAAGGAGCAACCGGAGGCTGCCCCCGAAAGTACCGTTCCCGATCCCACTGGTGAAGCGGTGGATGCGGAGGAGGTTGAGGAGGTACAGCCAATCCCGGAACGCCCGCCCGGCCAAGAGGCCGCAGCAGATGATCGGTCCCCGGCAGGGACACCGGAGGGGTCCTGTCCGTCACTACCAGATGTGGACTGGGACGAAATGGCGCGCCTGGATGACGTCGCCTACACCGCCCAGTGGGAGCAAGAATGGCGGAGTCGTGAGAAAAAGAGGCGCCAGCAGGAGGAAGAGCGGGAAATCCAGAAGAACCGCCAGCGACAGTATGCCGAGCTGATTGCTGACAAGGAGACTGTCCGTCGCGACAAAGGTACCTTACGGGAACCGCGGCGGCGGGGGTGTGTGGCTGAGTTCCAGCTCCGGAAGGGCTGGGGCTTTATCCGTGAACCGGGCCTCTACCCAGCGGTCTTCGTTAGCAGGCGTGACGTGGAATCTCACCTGCCACAAGGCCATCCCGGGAGGGACTTAGTAAACGGCGACATAGTCACCTATACGCGGCATTGGGGAATGAAGGGGTGGTATGCCCTGAACGTCGCCATCGTCCGCGACCCCGTCCCAGACGCAGGTATCGTCACCATTACCGCAGCGTCCCCGTTTCCAGCTCAAGAAGCATCCGGCCGTGCCCCAGCATCGCCCCCTTTAAAGTCATCGCAACTAGCGACCCAAAGTGCATCACGAATTAAAGTCACCTCTTCATCGCCACATGCGACCCAGTCTAGATCGCAATCCCTAACGCGGTCTATATCATTAACAGTAATTGAGACGCAATCGGTGTCATGTGGAGAGACTGAACCAGTTGCGCCCCTGGAGGTTCGCACCAGAACTGTCGCAACCCAGACCCTGATCGCAGCACATGATTTGCTGGTCTTGGGATCAAGGGCTCATTGCATCGTTCCAGCCCCCGGCGTGGAAAATGTAGTGGAAAAAGTATTTGCAGAAAATGAATAAATAGTAAAGGGTTGGTGAGATCCCTATCGGATCTACCACAAGTAGAAAGCAGAAAGTTTAACATGTTTTTGAAAAAGTATTGCACAAGTTATATATAATGAATATATATTTCTAGTTATAGAATGCCCGGCTGGGTAATTGGTAAATGATAGATGATAATTGATAATTGATATATGATAAACAGTTGCACTTTGATAATGTGATTTATTATGTCTTTCTTTACAAATGGACTTTTGAGGTTAAGGACTATGCTAACCCGGAACTTTCTTGTACATAGTTGCGCTTCGGCGCCCTATCTTGGTTTTACAAAAACCATCCATAACTACCTCTGAAAAACAAAACCCGTATGGTGTGGCACTGAGTGAGGTCTGCAATCGGACGTCCTGCAGCCCACCCAGGACCCACGTTGAAGGTTTGGTGCGGGTCCTTCACAAGTATATTGTAAATTTATTTATTGAATGACATTT
>JARQOD010000006.1:6383146-6412490 GCA_033576555.1 Oophaga sylvatica
GAGGAGATTCTGAGGTTTTCCCTTTAAATGTTTTAATCAGAAACTATTGAACCAGCTTGTACACCCTTGTAGGGGGGAATGCTAAAATGCTATAGATTGTTCTCCGCAGGTCTCCCAACCCGGTATGGTTTCCGCTTTAAAATCGCTATTTTTAGCTTTATTAATGGGGAAAAAAAAAAAAAGAAAAATAAAACTAACACAAAGTTCCATTAAAAAACGAGCCCTTAGAGAACACAAACTGTACCGTCAAAATGCACGGCATAAAAATTTAAGCGGCGATCATAAATAGGATCGTTGTGAATTTCCCACTTACGGCAGGAGTTTAGTCAATTTCAATGAAAAGGGAATTAGCCGGTTACCGTCAAATAACATAAAAGACAAGAACTCTAAGTAACACAGTAACAATAGATATTCTCCTCCGCTGCGAGCGGGCAGGAAATGTTACAGAATGTTTCCTAAAATAGAGACGCTGCGAGACTCTGAATGCTGATGGTCACAGGTTTTCAGAAATTACAAGGTATTTTCTCACTTTTCATAATACTTATAGGATATTAATATATTAATAATTTTATGTTCAAGACTTGCTGCAAGTTCAAAGCTCAGTGGACGTTCTCCTTAACGTTACTGCTGCGCATCTCTCATCCGCTCCGTTTTCACACTGACAAGTGAAGAAAAGAAAAACAATGAAAGGGGATTTCGCAAATCTAAAAGTTATCCAGTCGCTATAACTTTTGCATCTGAAGTTATAACTGTGATGGTGTGATATGTTCTGTGGGTATCATTGCTGGGGGTCTGAATGTTGAAAACAGCCGCACCGCTAGTTTTCAGAGAGTCCAGTGTTTCAGCTGATGTTATTTGTGGGTTTTTCTTTGCATCTCAAACTATTTTCCTGGCATTTGTCACAGGTCACAGGTGAGGATGTTACCTTTAGTCAAACCCATTCGTGTCAACTTCTGATCAGGGTCATTTGGATGTTTTGGGTTGTCATTATGATTTAAAAAGAGAAAACACAGTAGTGACAATAAATGGCTTCACCCGACCACTAACCATGAGCGGAGAAAACGGTTTGATGTCATCATTCATATTCTCTGAAAAAAGACCAAGAAAGCAAAAATTCTACTGGGGTATGTAAACTTTTGAGCACAACTGTATATTCCCCATCCTGGTGTATATGTCCCTTGTCCCGAGCACCATATGGGTATATATATTCGCCACCCTGGTAATATGCAGTATGTCCTTTATTGTTCCGCTGTTCTTTAATTCATAGGAAAAAAAAAATGATTCTACTCCCCTTCCCTCCGCTCCCTCTTCTGAATCCGGCAGTTGACTTCAGCGTGCAAGCGACAGGAACGTATGTTGTCACTGCCATGTGCCCCCAATCACATGCACTCCTCTGCTTGTATTGCAGCGCACAGACCCCCGAAGAAGCACATCCAGTTGAAGTTTGCGCTGGCATTGACGGCCCCTCACCTGCACGAGCCCGGTCTCGACTTCTGCAACTGCGATCATTACTTCCCTGGCTGTCCCCAATCCTTTGGATAGGAGTTAACTTTAAAACCTGAGAGCACCCTTTTAAAGATCCTTTGAATGCAATAAGTAAAGTGCACAGTCACACAAAGCGCTTCAGTTTTTGGACATGTTTTTCCCACATACTTGCTAGTGTGGTGGAGCTGCAGCCTGGAAGTTCAGAGCTCGGTGGGCGTTTCCTAAGAAGCTGCTCCTTTGGATGTCCTTTTCCTTTCTCACACAATGTTGTGCACCTTGCAGGGAATTTTATAGAGGTGTTGTTGAGCCGCACAACACCAGGGTTATGGGGTACTCGGCACCGAGCCCGTTGAAGTCTATGGGGAATGTCACAAGTAGCACAGCTCGGTCCGTTGCCCTGGGCGCTCATTCAAAGGGGGGAATATTTACAGGGGATTTTAGGAATAGTTCGTGACGCCACCTGTGGTTTCTGATCAAGGTGACCAGCGCTGCAGGGTGAATCCTCTGAGGGTTGGGGCAGCAAGGTGGTAAGTCTCCCACAGGTGAGACTAAATGGATCCCTCAGGGTGTAATGGCGGTGCAGGGTGCGGGCAATAAGTCAGTCACACACAAGTCAGTCTCTTTCCATACCTTTACTGGTGATGGTGTCAGGTATGTCCCAGGAAGCTGCTCAGGGTGGAGTATGTACATCCAGGTAATCGCCAAGTAGGTTTAAGGCCTCCTTTCCCTTTAAAGTGTATGAGTCCTAACTGCGTGAAGTCAAGTTTAACTCTGCATAGCACAGCTTCGCCCGGCCAACATTGTGATGGAAGTCTTCTTGTGGCAAGAACTAAGTCTTCAATGCAGCGTCCCGTTAAACTCCTGTTCTGCCTGACCCCGGTTACGTATCGGCACTTAGGGCTGCCCTCTGTGACTTGAAGTCCAGCAGGGATTCCGGTGTTTCTCCTACTAGCCGTGAAGGTTCTAGCAAGTCTTCGGACCCGGTGTCCGGTTAGCAGAGTGGAGGTGCTATGTCACCTATGGCACTCCTTCCTTCAGTCACCACTCGCCCGTTGCCCTACTCTCACCCTTAACATAAGCACGGGTAGCAGTAGGTGTAGTCGTCAGCTTCCTTCCTTCCACAGCTCACTGAACGTTTCTCAGTTGACTCGTTGTTATAATAACTGTAGTCCCCTTCCTTCTGTTCCTTCATAAACTCTGTCCAGAGCGGCTATCAGGACCTTCCGTCAGACTGATTTCATGCTCACTCCGAGAGTCACTTTCCACTTGCATCGGGTACTAACAGTCCGTCTGTACTGAGATAACAGCTTGCAATCTTCCTCCTCTGTCTCTGACAGGAAATCCACAGAATGACTCACTCCTGAATCACTGCAACCACTGAACTACGACTGACCTAATTGCTACATCTCTCACACCCTTAAATAGTCTAAGGTTCCTCTAGTGGTAATCTAGGAAAGTGTGAGTGATGTGAATGAATATCAGGTTTTGCAATTACCTTTCAATACATACTCCTGGAAACATGTGTACCAAGCGCAGCTGGGCCAAACATCCCCCCTAGTTATCGTCAGCACTCCCAGGCTGAAAAAGGAAAAACAATTTTTATAATAACATCAACAACATAACTCTTCCTTGCGGGAGGTAAGGACACTTTAACGTTACAATATGTACAAGTTTGCAAATAGAAAAATATCAAATATATGTGTAGCCCAGCTACGCAGGCACACATAAAAGTCCAGGAGAGTGCACAGGAAGGTAACAGCAAAGCTTGATATGCACTTCACTCACACTTCTAGACACACCTACCAGGGGTATAGGAGGTGGTGACATGTAGCAGAGCTCAGTCAAGCTTCCTGTCTCAGGACAGTGCAGTTCAGTCAGTGGAGTCTGGACTTGGAGAAGATAGAGAAGTGCTTTAGGTATTGGATTGCCTGCACTAAATTGCCGGACACCGGAGTCTGAAGTGTTGCTACTGTTCCAGGCATAGTAACAAGAAAACCGGAGGCATCTGGACTACAGGTCGCAGAGTGCAGCCTTAAGTGTCAATACGTAATCGGAGTCAGGAGGAACAAGGACTTTTAGCTAGGCCAAGCATAGAAGGACTCTGTTCTCACCACATAGAAGGCTCCACCACAATATTGGCCGGGCAGTACAGCTATTGAGAGAGCTGGGGATTCAGAATTAACTTAGCTTCAGGCAAGTTGGATTCACATGTATATGGAGTAAAGGAGGCCTCTAACCTGCTCAGCTGTTACCGGAATGTGCACTCTCCACCCCGACCAGCTCCCCGGGATCTGCTTGAACCATCATCAGTAAAAGGTATGAAAAGGAGCTACCTTGTGTGTGACTGAATTCTTACTACCCCCTGCATCATCTCCACCATAGACTTCCAGGGACCCGTCTCACCTGTGGGAGACTTATTACCAAGCTGCCCCATAACATCCCCTGTGAAAGTCCTCATAGCAGCGCTGGTACAATTACCAGAAACCACAGGTGGCGTCACGAACTACCTATCCTAATAATCCCCTGTAAATATTTCCCCATTGCACGACCGCCAGGGCCACGGACCGAGCCACCGCTACCAGTGACAACTCCCATAGATTTCCATGGGCTCGGCTCCGAGTACCCCATAGCCCTGGTATCCACAATTGTGGTGCGTGGTCGCAACAACTAAATTTTGGCATCACGAACAGGATGCGAAACTTGCAATTGTGAGTCCTGTGTGCCTATATTGAACTGTTTGTGTGGAAAAGACTGTTTGCTGTATTTGGCGCCAAATTCCGCCATTTTACCGCCATGTTCGCGCCCTCAGGCGCTGGTGAAGAAGGGGGGCGTACCTGAAAAAGCGCGCTGTTGCTTGGACACGCCCTCCAACCTGCACCCCAAACTGCATCGCAAGCCACATCGCGAACTGCATAGCAATCTGCATCGCAAACCGCATCGCGAACTGCATCGCAATCTGCATCGCAAACCGCATCGCAATCTGCATCGTAATCTGCATCATAATCCGCATAGCAAACTGCATCACAATCTGCATTGCAATCCGCATCGCAAACTGCATCGCAAAAGAGCGGCATCATCAGAGCGCCAGCGACAAAGGTCCTGTCTCCACCGCTGCAGCCTGTGAAAGAGGTAGGCTCAGATTAACCAAGGGGGCATCAATATGTCGCAGCAACCAGCAGACGGAGCGGCCCCCGCCGGTGACCCCAATAACCTACCGCTTGGCGTTGTAATGCAGGATGGAGGTGCGGGCCCCTCACCTGGTCCGGTGGTCCCACTTATGCCCCTAGCGCTCCCATACATGCCAGGAGCGAAGTGGCTTCCCCAGTACAGCGGCGAGCCAGACACCCTGCCAGGGTTTAAAAGGAAAATATGTGGTATTTTGGATATGTACTCCATGACTGAGAAGCAAAAAGCTGCTGTGGTAATAGGACAGTTAGCTGGTGCGGCTGAGAGAGAAGTAGAGACTTGGCCCATTGCAGACCAGGAGTCGATACCTGCGATTCTCTTAAAGCTACAGGCCATCTTTGAGGACCGCACAGAAACGGATCTCCGGATGGCATTTTATCAGTGCTTCCAGAAACCGGGTGACAGTATTAGGGACTACGCCTGCCGACTACAGGGGGCCCTGCGAGCTCTCAAACAGGCTAACCCCACAAGTCCCATTGATGAGAGCCAAATGTTAAAAGAGCAATTCGTGCGGGGACTGAGGTCTCCAGAGGAAAGCAGGACTGTAAACTGGTGGTCTTTGGATCATCCAGATGCCACTTTTGATGCTCTAAAGGACATGGCAATAAAAGGACTGCGACCCCTGGAAAAGCCTGAGGTGGCAAATCAGTATCACCCGGGTGAAGCCACTCTTAAGCCGGCAGTACCCACCTCTTCTCCGCAGGTGGCGGAAGCTAAAATGCAGGTGGCGCCCCCTAGTGAGTTGGAATGTCTGCGCTCAGAAGTGCGCCAGCTGACTAAGAACTTGGCCACTGTAATGGAGGCCCTGCAACTGCGGAAAGAGGAAGGAGGGAAGATCCTACTAGCCGATTGTCCGGAGGATGTCCCTTGGATGAACCGGAGGAAATGGAAGACGTCGCCTCACCGGAGGAGGACCACGCCACCCCCAGGAGCGACTCAGGAGCAACACCATCCTCGCCGGGAGATCGTCTGCTACCGCTGCAATCAAAAAGGTCATATGGCTCAGCAATGTCCTTTAAACGAGCCGATCCTGGGTCAGAGGGCCAACACCCAGGAGTAGATTCATCAGGCCCCTTGGACTGGAACCGCAGGTTCGTGGGTGGACGGCCCTACCTGTCCATGATTCTGGACGGGATTGCAATCCCTGCACTGCTGGACACGGGATCTCAGGTGACCATCATACCTGACGTCCTTTACAATAAATTTTGGTCCATGGACAGCCTCCAGCCCCCGAGCCCTGACTTGACAGTGTACGCTACCAATGGTCTCCCTGTTGAAGTAATTGGAGCCAAAAACGTAAACGTAAAAGTGGGCAGGGTGGAGCTGAAGGATCAGGGACTCCTAGTAGTCAGGGCTGTAAATGAGGAAAATGGTCTAAATGTGATACTAGGTACTAACATTATCAGTAACTGTCTGGGAGAAGTTGTGTTTTTGCTCCAACAGCTCGCTGAAGTTGCCAAGCCAAAGCAGAAGGGAGTGATCCAGAGGGAGATCCGGGCCCTGATGTGCCAGCAGCAAGCGAAGCTTACAGATGGTGAAATCGGTAATGTACGGGTCACAGACTCGAACCCCATTGTAATACCCCCAATGAGTGAAATGTTAATATGGTGTAGAGCAGCCATGGGTCTGAGGGGACAGAACTACCAAGCAGTAGTAGAGCCCCATCGTTCAGAACACAGACCTACACTCATGATTGCTAGAGGGGTAGTGGAAGTAATAAATGGGAGAGTACCAGTACGACTTCTCAACTGGGGGGACAATGAAGTAAATTTGCCACGTTATGCTACAGTTGCTAAATTACATGCCGTAGATAAAAATTCTATCCTCACAACCGAGTCCTTAGCCTCCCGCCAACCAGCGGAGGATAATGATCCGGCAACCCCGGTAGCGGACTGGTGTCAGCAGCTTCATATTGGGACAGACACCACTTCCGTCCACCAGAAACAGGGGGTACTACGGGTGGTACAAGAGTACGCACAAGTATTTAGCAAGCACCCACTTGACTTTGGGACCATTAAGGGAGTACAGCATCATATCCCTACAGGCAGTCATCCTCCCATCAAAGAGCGGTACAGGCCCATACCTCCAGCCCATTATCAGAAAGCTAAGGAAATGCTGCATGACATGAAGAAAGCCGGGGTGATAAGGGATAGTTGTAGCCCCTGGGCAGCACCTCTGGTTCTAGTGAAGAAAAAGGATGGTAGCATGCGAATGTGTGTAGACTATAGGCAAGTAAATCGTATAACACATAAAGATGCATACCCATTACCACGTATAGAGGAATCCTTAGCTGCTCTGAAAACGGCTAACTACTTTTCTACCCTCGACCTTACTAGTGGGTACTGGCAAGTGGCTGTGGCTGAGGAGGACCGGGAGAAAACTGCTTTCACCACCCCAATGGGACTCTGCGAGTTCGATAGGATGCCGTTTGGTCTCAGCAGTGCCCCAGGAACATTCCAAAGGGTGATGGAGAGCTGTCTGGGACATCTCAACTTCGAAACTGTGCTGCTGTACTTGGACGACGTAATTGTGTACTCTAAGACATATGAAGATCATCTGAAGCACCTGGCGGAGGTATTTGAGTCATTGTCCAAGTTTGGGATGAAACTAAAGCCCTCTAAATGCCACCTGCTCAAACGGAAGGTACAGTACTTGGGACACATTGTCAGTTCCGAAGGAGTAGCGCCGGACCCCGAGAAGGTCACAGCTATTCAGAAATGGCCAGAGCCGAAGAACTTAAAAGAGGTGCGTCAGTTCCTGGGATTAACAGGTTACTACAGGAGGTTCGTGAAAGATTACACTAAGAAGGCGGCGCCTTTGCAGGACCTCCTGGTAGGACAACCTCTTAAGAGCAGAAACCTTCCATTCAATTGGGAAAAAGAACAAGCTGAGGCATTCAAAGAGATTAAAAAGAGATCCTTACCGGCGATGAAATCTTAGCCTACCCAGATTACAGCCAACCGTTCCTGCTATACACAGATGCCAGTAACGAAGGATTAGAAGCGGTCCTTAGTCAGAAGCAGAACGGCCAAGAAAAAGTCATCGCGTATGCCAGCAGAAAACTCAGGCCAACTGAGAGGAACCCGGAAAACTATAGCAGCTTCAAACTGGAGTTCCTGGCGCTGGTCTGGGCCATTACCGAAAGATTTAAACATTACCTTGCCTCCAACCGGTTCGCTGCGTTTACAGACAACAACCCCTGACGCATCTTGAAACAGCCAAGCTGGGAGCCATGGAGCAACGTTGGATGGCTCGGTTGTCAAACTACCAGTTTACCATCAAATACAGAGCGGGCCGTAAAAATGCTAACGCAGACGCCTTGTCCAGAATGCCGCATGAATCTGACACGGAGGAAGAGTCAGACGATCTGGAAGAAATCGAGCTACCTGCGTTCCACTGAAATGGGATGGTCCAAGAGCAACGGGTCTACAGGAAGCGGTGTGGTGAGATGTTGAACCCTTTACCTCATCACAGCTGGAAAGAGACTCAGGACAGCGATCCCGTGGTGAGCCGTATCAAGGAGTTGATAAAACAGGAAGGTTCCTCCTTGGAGAAGGATGCATCCATGCCAGCAAAGCTCCTGTGGAATGAGAGAAGCCGGTTATTCATTTACCGTGAGAAATTGTGCAGGAGATACGTCGACCCAAGGACCCATGAGATGGTTTGGCAAATAGTGGTCCCGAGAGCAGACATCCAAATGGTGCTGGAAGCATACCACGATCAAGCAGGACACTTTGGCTGGAGAAAGCTGGAGACCCTGTTGAGGTGCCGGTTCTACTGGGTAGGGATGCGCAGCTCCATCGAGAAGTGGTGCCGGAACTGTGGACCCTGTGGCCTCAGGCGAAAAGACTACAGTAGCCAGAAGGCACCCTTGCAGCCTATCCGGACGACTCGTCCCTTGGAGATCGTAGCATTGGATCACGTCAAGTTGTCCCCAAGCAGGTCAGGATACACATATGCCCTGACCATGGTGGATCACTATTCCCGGTTTCTGGTGGTCGCCCCTGTCAAAGATCTGACAGCAGAGACAGCAGCAAGAACCTTCCAAGCAAGTTTCTGCAGACCACACGGATATCCGGAGCAGGTGCTGACTGATCGAGGTCCTGCATTCGAAGCTGAATTGTTTCAGGAATTTTGTCAATTGTATGGATGTAAAAAGATCAGAACAACACCATACCACCCTCAGACCAACGGCCTTTGTGAAAAAATGAATCACATTGTCCTCGACTTACTGAAAACTGTACCACTGGAAGAAAGAAATCGGTGGCCAGACTTGTTACCTGACCTGGTCGACTTGTACAACCACATCCCAGTAAGTTCCACCAACTGCACTCCAGCCTACCTTATGAGAGCAAGACCGGGAAGGCTGCCAATGGACTTAGAACTCGGTGTGGTAGAACCAGAGGCTGATAACAACGCTGAAGATTGGGACACAACTCGACAAGAACAGTACAAGAGAGTACAAGCCTGCGTAGAAGACAGTCTCAACAAAGTAAGAGAAAAGCAAGAGATGAACTATAACAAAAATGCTCCCGCTAAGCCTTTAATGCCTGGAGAAATGGTGCTCAAAAGGAAAAGAAGAACACACAAGTTGGATGATCAGTGGGAACAGGAGCCTTACGTCGTGCAAAATTCCAATTTCGATAACAGCAAGGTCTGTACCATCAGCAAGGATGGAGGAAAAACGACGGCAACTGTGTCTAGAGATCATGTGAAGTTGTGTCCTGGCCCATTAAAGCTCCGTGAAGAAAACCCTGTTGTTCATCAAGAAGAGAGTGCTGAAGCGGTCCTACACACGGATTTGGGAGATTTACCTGCAGATTGGCCCAGATTAGGAGACGCTGTAATTATTCCTGTGCTGCAGTTTTATCAACCGCAAGAGGAGTCTCTACAACCAGTCATACCAATTGTGCCAGTAGAGCCAGTCCCAGAAGAACCTCAACTAGAAGAACTCCAAGAAGCGGACCCGCAAGAAGCAGCGCCACAAGAAGTGGAATCCCTTGGTGAAGCTGGTGAAGCAGTACCGCCTCCTCCAGTCACTAGCATGCTTGCCAGGTCCATAGAAAGGTTGAGACAGTATTATAGTTTGCCATTACGCAGAACAGAAAGGTTAGAGAATACCATACCTGATGCTACCCCACGTAGGTCAGAACGTCTCACTAAAGGTAAACTACCTATTCGTTATCAAGACTAGTTAGCAAGACCCAGATAGGGTTTATTGCATCTGAAAAATTGTATAAAGTTTGAAAAATAAAAAGTATTAATGTCATTATTTGAAAATTGTATATATATATGTGTCTTTAACCATGCTCATGGACTGCGTGGCTGTGGACTGTGCCAGCCCAAAAACTTTCACTTGTAAATAGTTGCGCTTCGGTGCATTATATTGGTTTTACACGAAGCCACTATTACACAACTACCTCTGAAGAAAAACCCGTATGGTGGGCCTAGAGTGAGGTCTGCAGTCAGAAGTCCTGCAGCCCACCCAGGACCCACGTGGGAGGTTTTTGGTGCGGGTCCTCCACAAGTATCTTGTATATATGAACACGTTTGATATTTTGATACTTTTGATACGTTTGTATTCTTACTGTACATATTGTAACGTTCAAGAAATCCTTACCTCCCGGATGGGAAGAGTTATAATGTTTATGTTAATGCAAAACAAAATATTCTTTTTGTCTTTTACAGCCCGGGAGTGCTGTGTTTTACCAAGGGGGGATGTGTAACCCAGCTACGCAGGCACACATAAAAGTCCAGGAGAGTGCACAGGAAGGTAACAGCAAAGCTTGATATGCACTTCACTCACACTTCTAGACACACCTACCAGGGGTATAGGAGGTGGTGACATGTAGCAGAGCTCAACGAAAAAATAGGAACAGCATCCAATCCAGGTGAAGTATAACAAGTCTTTATTCAGCCACCATAAAATACGACGTTTCGGCCATTTTCAGGCCTTTATCAAATACTTGATAAAGGCCTGAAAATGGCCGAAACGTCGTATTTTATGGTGGCTGAATAAAGACTTGTTATACTTCACCTGGATTGGATGCTGTTCCTATTTTTTCGTTGGACTGTTGTTCATTTGGATCCTTGAACGCCTGAACGTGCATCCGTGCTAACTCCCGAGTGCTGTCAGCTGCTTGAATACATGTAGCAGAGCTCAGTCAAGCTTCCTGTCTCAGGACAGTGCAGTTCAGTCAGTGGAGTCTGGACTTGGAGAAGATAGAGAAGTGCTTTAGGTATTGGATTGCCTGCACTAAATTGCCGGACACCGGAGTCTGAAGTGTTGCTACTGTTCCAGGTATAGTAACAAGAAAACCGGAGGCATCTGGACTACAGGTCGCAGAGTGCAGCCTTAAGTGTCAATACGTAATCGGAGTCAGGAGGAACAAGGACTTTTAGCTAGGCCAAGCATAGAAGGACTCTGTTCTCACCACATAGAAGGCTCCACCACAATATTGGCCGGGCAGTACAGCTATTGAGAGAGCTGGGGATTCAGAATTAACTTAGCTTCAGGCAAGTTGGATTCACATGTATATGGAGTAAAGGAGGCCTCTAACCTGCTCAGCTGTTACCGGAATGTGCACTCTCCACCCCGACCAGCTCCCCGGGATCTGCTTGAACCATCATCAGTAAAAGGTATGAAAAGGAGCTACCTTGTGTGTGACTGAATTCTTACTACCCCCTGCATAATCTCCACCATAGACTTCCAGGGACCCGTCTCACCTGTGGGAGACTTATTACCAAGCTGCCCCATAACATCCCCTGTGAAAGTCCTCATAGCAGCGCTGGTACAATTACCAGAAACCACAGGTGGCGTCACGAACTACCTATCCTAATAATCCCCTGTAAATATTTCCCCATTGCACGACCGCCAGGGCCACGGACCGAGCCACCGCTACCAGTGACAACTCCCATAGATTTCCATGGGCTCGGCTCCGAGTACCCCATAGCCCTGGTATCCACAATTGTGGTGCGTGGTCGCAACATATACTTTTCACAATAAATACAATATTAGATTCTTGTGGAGGACCAGCACCAAAAACCTCCCACGTGGGTCCTGGGTGGGCTGCAGGACTTCATTGCTGCAGATCTCACTCAAGGCCACACCATACGGGTTTTTCTTCAGACGTAGATATGGCTTTATGTAAAACCAAGATGGGACACTGAAGTGTCAACTATTCACAATTAAAGTTTTTGGGCTGGCAAAGTCCTCAGCCACGCTGTCCTTTGGATAAGAACATTTCAATTAGAAAAATCACATTTCTATAATACTTCACATAAATACTTTGTTACTTATTACCCAACTGGGGTATTCTACTTCAAATTATGCATACTATGCAAACATCATCACATATTATCAATAAAGTGCAAATTCCTCTTTAACTTTGTACAGATGCAGTAAACCCTGTCTGGGTCCTACTGTTCTTCTTTGCAGATTGTAGTAACTTCTTCCACACCTGGGGCTGGAAGTAAGCGGTGCGATCTGGAACGCATCACTAACATATCATGTCCTGCTACCTGTGTCTGGGTAGCCACAGTCCTTGTTTCACTTGTGCGATTGGCTTTGCGACTTCCTGGAGGCCTTACAGGTGCCTCTTCTAAGTACAGGTCTTCCAATGATGACGCAGATTTGCGCAGTGGCTTAATTGAGGACGCACTAGCTGGTTGCGTTGCAGTATAAGATGCTGGACAGGAAGCAGGTGCGCGCAGTGGCTCAGTTGAAAACGCACTAGGCTTTTGCGATGCAGAGTAAGGTGCAGTATACGATGCAGGGCACAATGCAGGTGCGCGGCCTGGCGCTGATGGGGTTGTGACTTGGGACACAGACACGGGGAACATTGCCGGCTTCAGGGACGGGGTCGCTGACACGGGATACATTCAAGGCATACCACCCCTTAAGGCCCCAGTGCCGCGTGTAGGTGACGATATCCCCTATCAAGAGATCCCTTCCCGGGTGCCCCTCTGGCAGGTGAGACTCCACATCCCTGCGGTTGACGAATATCTCCTGGTACAGGCCTGGCTCATGGATGAACCCCCAGCCTCCCTGGAGTTTAAAGTCTCTAATGGCCCCCTGGGCCGCGGTTCCCGGAGCATACCTTTGTCTCTCCTGACGTTTTCTTTATCAGCGAGATCCTTTTCCTGGTACCTCCTGCGAAGCTGCTGCGCCTCTCTCTGCTCCTGCTGCTGATGCTGCTCATATTCACGGCGTCGCCACTCGTTCTCCATCTGGGCGGCGTACTCTACGTCGTCCAGGTACTCCATCTGCTCCCAGTCGATCTCCATCACGGACGGCTGGGTCTCCTCCGGCGTCCCTACCGGAGGACTGCATTCCGCTGCGGCCTCCAGGCCTGGCTGGCATTCGGGTCCGGGCAGGGCCTCCTCAGCCTCCTTCCCTCCCGCCGCGTCCCCGGCGGAGTCAGGATCAGCACTTTTGGGGCCGGCCTCCGGTTCTTCATCAGCCGCTGGCAGTGGTGGCGCAGGTAACGGTGGTGCATCCAGAGGGGAGAACGTCGCGTCCCACAGCAGCCGCTGTTTCAGGGCACGCCAGCTTTTCTCCATAGCCTCCATTTCTTTACGGTGGCGGGCCATGTCCCTTAGCACCGCATCCACCTCCTCCACTTTCTGCATTTTCTGGTCGGTCTCCCGACCTGGGGACGGCTCAGGCACAGGCAGTAGCTCTTCAGGGGAACGGGGTCTGCGCACCGCCATTCCTCCACACAGCGTCTCCTGTCCTTCCACCATCTCACTCCAGGCCAGACTGTGTTTTCCATCTGGAACAATCTGGTCTCTTCCGTGGAGGCGGGACTTTCGCTTCCTCTTCTTGGCATAGAGGATGAAGAGGAGGCGGATCTCCCTTGCAGTAGGGCAGGCTCTCGTATTGTAATAGCATTTGGATAAGGCGGCCATAACTTTCGCGCCACAGGGGGGGCACGCCCACGAATGCACGCCCACCTTCTTCACCAGCACCTCAGGGCGCGAATATGGCGGCAAAATGGCGGAAAAATGGCGCCAAAAATTAAACAACAGCAACACAGTCTTTTTGCACAAAAACAGTCCACATAGGCACACAGGACTCACATATAGTAAGCTTCGGATCCTGTTCGTGACGCCAAAGATGAGCCGCACAACACCAGGGTTATGGGGTACTCGGCACCGAGCCCGTTGAAGTCTATGGGGAATGTCACAAGTAGCACAGCTCGGTCCGTTGCCCTGGGCGCTCATTCAAAGGGGGGAATATTTACAGGGGATTTTAGGAATAGTTTGTGACGCCACCTGTGGTTTCTGATCAAGGTGACCAGCGCTGCAGGGTGAATCCTCTGAGGGTTGGGGCAGCAAGGTGGTAAGTCTCCCACAGGTGAGACTAAATGGATCCCTCAGGGTGTAATGGCGGTGCAGGGTGCGGGCAATAAGTCAGTCACACACAAGTCAGTCTCTTTCCATACCTTTACTGGTGATGGTGTCAGGTATGTCCCAGGAGGCTGCTCAGGGTGGAGTATGTACATCCAGGTAATCGCCAAGTAGGTTTAAGGCCTCCTTTCCCTTTAAAGTGTATGAGTCCTAACCTGCGTGAAGTCAAGTTTAACTCTGAATAGCACAGCTTCGCCCGGCCAACATTGTGATGGAAGTCTTCTTGTGGCAAGAACTAAGTCTTCAATGCAGCGTCCCGCTAAACTCCTGTTCTGCCTGACCCCGGTTACGTATCGGCACTTAGGGCTGCCCTCTGTGACTTGAAGTCCAGCAGGGATTCCGGTGTTTCTCCTACTAGCCGTGAAGGTTCTAGCAAGTCTTCGGACCCGCTGTCCGGTTAGCAGAGTGGAGGTGCTATGTCACCTATGGCACTCCTTCCTTCAGTCACCACTCGCCCGTCGCCCTACTCTCACCCTTAACATAAGCACGGGTAGCAGTAGGTGTAGTCGTCAGCTTCCTTCCTTCCACAGCTCACTGACCGTTTCTCAGTTGACTCGTTGTTATAATAACTGTAGTCCCCTTCCTTCTGTTCGTTCATAAACTCTGTCCAGAGCGGCTATCAGGACCTTCCGTCAGACTGATTTCATGCTCACTCCGAGAGTCACTTTCCACTTGCATCGGGTACTAACAGTCCGTCTGTACTGAGATAACAGCTTGCAATCTTCCTCCTCTGTCTCTGACTAGAATGTCTCTGACAGGAAATCCACAGAATGACTCACTCCTGAATCACTGCAACCACTGAACTACGACTGACCTAATTGCTACGTCTCTCACACCCTTAAATAGTCTAAGGTTCCCTCTAGTGGTAATCTAGGAAAGTGTGAGTGATGTGAATGAATATCAGGTTTTGCAATTACCTTTCAATACATACTCCTGGAAACATGTGTACCAAGCGCAGCTGGGCCACACATCGTTGATGCTGTATTTGAATATTTAAAATTTATTTGCACCTTTCTCATGAAGAAAATAGATTCCTGCATTCTCTCAGTTTCTTGTGGAGCTGCAGGTTGAGGGCTCAGTGAGCGTTTACCTTTCCCCAACCTTCTCTCCATGCTGCAGTCTGCATGCCTATGGCCCATTTCTCTTTCACCCATACATGACTGTGCAAGCTTGCAGAATAATACTTATCTCTAATTTTCAAGAACTGCTTTTTTTCAGCATATCTGCTGGTGAAACTGCAGGTTCAGGGTTCAGTAGGTTTTCTCTGTGAAGCTGTTCTTTATCCCTTCCTACCCCTTTTTTAATGCCCTAATCTGCGTGAATATGGCCTCTCTTTTGCTTACACAGCTGCGCAATCTTGCAGGAAATTTAAAATAATGTTTTCTAAAATAAAATCGCTACGGAAACATAAAATTCCGGGAAATGTGAATGATCCTGAACATTCCGGATTTTACAAATATGAGCACAGTAATCATTTGATGACACGTTACTCATTTATCTGTGTATTTATGAAGGTTCACGTATCACTTTTCTGTGGGCTGAGTTCAGTTTTGATTCTTTTTCTTTCCACATCCGCTGGCTCAGACATGCTGCTGGTGTAGCTGCGGGTCCAGAGCTCGGTGGGCCTTCCCTGGGAAGTTGTTTTCCTTCTCTCTCCTTTTTGTTTCAATGACATGACTAGGCAAACTTGGAGGAAATCTCATTTTTAAAATCAAGGCAATTTGGATATCTAAAAATCCGAGCAATGAGAATAGTCACAAGTTTTTAGGCTATAAAGAGTATGAGTGATTTATTATAACTTTTGATAGTAACCTTTGGGTGTGGACACCAGGATATTTGCCGATTTCTGGATAGCTTCTATTCTTTCTAGACCTGCGTTCTCTAACACTACTCGTGGACTTGCAAGTTCAGAGCTCAGTGGGCCGATCTGATCAGCAGCTTTCTGATGTTTTCAGAAACCCGTAGACTTGCATTGCCGATTTTGATCTTTGGACGCTTGGATCAAAATTGGAGATGTCATCGATTTTTTTTATTCTCCGACCCCTTGGGGTTGTTTGTCGTATTTTTACATAGAGACACATAGATCTGCATTGGAGCTGAATGCACAAAACGGCTGATGATTTTTAATCAAGACGTAGATAAACCCGTCCTATCAACTCACTCATAGTCTTCAATGCACAACATTAGGATAGTCGCCGGCCTACAGAGGACACACAGGGCGCTATTCATTCATTATTTAGGTTCCCACAATTAGGTTCCCGGTAAGGCGGCAGAGCACGGTCACAGGCGCTTTCTGGCTCACCTCCAGTTCACATTCGGCTTTCAGCCCGTCCTGCTGTATCAGCACATTCTAAAGTTACAGCCACAGCCGGAGATGAGATATTGACCCTTTAACGTATGCGACCCAGATTATAAAACGTTTCCAGCCCTCGCATCTTCCCAACATCGATTTTGTCATCGTATTTTCTTCCTTTTACTAAAGAAAAGTTTTTATAACTTTTTTTGCCCAGGAATTTTGGGATAAAATGTCAAAAAAAATTAAAATGATTGGGCATGCCCCAAAGGCAGTGATGTAAGAATTTGGTAAAAAAAAGTTGAGCATTAAATGATGAGAAAATAAATATTCGTAAAATAATTAACCCCTAATAATGCAGCAGTCTGTTTTAAACTTTTCACACAATTGATGGCCAATCCTCAGAGTAGATCATCCATATCAGATGGATGTGAATCCTGGTAATACCAGACAAGGCTATTAACAGAAATCCGGAGCTAAGTCTGGCCGCAGCGCCTAGACTCCATAAATCCGCTAATTGGGGGAGATGCCAAGAGTGTGACCCCAAATAATCTGACATTGATGTATTTAGGGCATTTCAAGGTTTTCTTTAGCTATCGGACGGGAGTGCTGGAATCACTATATTCATTCTCTAGCAATGCACAAAGCTCGGCTATCTCCTGCAGCATCATAGAGGATTAGTGAAAGTTCGTGCATGCGCGGTTACCGCTTCGTTCTTATGGGACATTTCAAGGCAGACCCCGATTTTTAAGATTGGACTGTCACAGCTGTCAGACTCCCGCCGATGCACAAATTATCGCGAGGCGGACATACCATTGGTGCAACCTGTGGAGCCATACAGGGGCCCAAGACATGGGGGGCCACTACAAGCTCCAATGCAGGTGGAATTGTGCATTGTGATCAGCTATTGGACTGCAAGGGCCCATATACTGTCCTTACACAGGGGCCCTTCTCCTGTCCGGAGTTATCACATTCTCTTAGTAGTTAACTTTTAATGATGGAAACTAAAAATGTTATTCCCTAAAACAAGTTGTCTCCTACCCATTGGATACCTTACTAATATTTGGGGGTCCGACCACTGGGAACCCCAGCGATCCTGAGATCACGGCATTGCAACTCTGAGAATGGGGATCTACTGCCCTTTCCTGAATGGAGCGGAGGATCTCATGCTCGGCCTCTACTCCCTTCATTATCTTTGGGACTGGCACATACAGCGCTCGGATATTTCCGGCAGTCTGATAGACAATGAATGGAGCGGAGGATCTCATGCTCGGCCTCTACTCCCTTCATTATCTTTGGGACTGGCACATACAGCGCTCGGCTATTTCTGGCAGTCTGATAGACAATGAATGGAGCGGAGGATCTCACGCTCGGCCTCTACTCCCTTCATTATCTTTGGGACTGTCACATACAGCGCTCGACTATTTCTGGCAGTCTGATAGACTATGAATGGAGCGGAGGATCTCATGCTCGGCCTCTACTCCCGTTATTATCTTTGGGACTGGCACATACAGCGCTCGGCTATTTCCGGCAGTCTGATAGACTATGAATGGAGCGGAGGATCTCACGCTCGGCCTCTACTCCCTTCATTATGGGGGCATTATGCATTGTGGGGGCGCATGCATCCCAGAAGTTAAGCATCACAGAAGAAAAGCATCTTGAAAACGGCAGTTATTCATGGGAAGGAATTAACATTCATCTTCTCTCTTCACACAGGTAACCAAATCATTCATCCTCTGAATTGATCCTCTCTGCATGTATGCACTCCATTCATTATCAGCAAGCAGCTGAATGACACAAGCCCCTTCTGTCTTGCATGTGGAAATATATAGCAATGGTAACCAAATCATTCATCCTCTGAATTGATCCTCTCTGCATGTATGCACTCCATTCATTATCAGCAAGCAGCTGAATGACACAAGCCCCTTCTGTCTTGCATGTGGAAATATATAGCAATGGTAACCAAATCATTCATCCTCTGAATTGATCCTCTCTGCATGTATGCACTCCATTCATTATCAGCAAGCAGCTGAATGACACAAGCCCCTTCTGTCTTGCATGTGGAAATATATAGCAATGGTAACCAAATCATTCATCCTCTGAATTGATCCTCTCTGCATGTATGCACTCCATTCATTATCAGCAAGCAGCTGAATGACACAAGCCCCTTCTGTCTTGCATGTGGAAATATATAGCAATGGTAACCAAATCATTCATCCTCTGAATTGATCCTCTCTGCATGTATGCACTCCATTCATTATCAGCAAGCAGCTGAATGACACAAGCCCCTTCTGTCTTGCATGTGGAAATATATAGCAATGGTAACCAAATCATTCATCCTCTGAATTGATCCTCTCTGCATGTATGCACTCCATTCATTATCAGCAAGCAGCTGAATGACACAAGCCCCTTCTGTCTTGCATGTGGAAATATATAGCAATGGTAACCAAATCATTCATCCTCTGAATTGATCCTCTCTGCATGTATGCACTCCATTCATTATCAGCAAGCAGCTGAATGACACAAGCCCCTTCTGTCTTGCATGTGGAAATATATAGCAATGGTAACCAAATCATTCATCCTCTGAATTGATCCTCTCTGCATGTATGCACTCCATTCATTATCAGCAAGCAGCTGAATGACACAAGCCCCTTCTGTCTTGCATGTGGAAATATATAGCAATAGTAGGCACTCCATACTTCTGATTGCTGCCAACCACTGCTGTACCATTTTGCAACACAGTTTAATGTGCCTGGTAAAACTTTAGTATAATTCATTTTTTGCACTGTGCTTAATACTTACTGCTGTGTATTCGTGTGACTGGGGCCTCTGTAGATGCTATCAGGTGGAAAGTGCTATAATATATAGATGTTGCCAGGTCTAGTGCCTTTGATGATCTAACCACCCCCTGGTGTTCTGGCCCCAGCTGGCAAATTATCCCAAAGCATTTCCCACAATCCCACTTTCCTGACCCTGTAGTGTGGACTATATATTTAGGAGTAGTCTAAGGGGCGCATGCATTGTGGGGGCGCATGCATCCCAGAAGTTAAGCATCACAGAAGAAAAGCATCTTGAAAACGGCAGTTATTCATGGCAGTTAATCAGGGCTGGAATCAGGTACCCCACACTTTGCCTTATTTTTCATTATGTATTTTATCTATTTCCTCCTGTGTTCCATTGCCATCCACATTCACCGCCCCATCCCCCCTCCATCACGACTCATACACATCAGCCCCTCTATCCTTCCCTCTCCCCTGTACAGCTCCCATGCACTCCTCACCTTCCTGAAAAACCTCAGCCCATCTTGCCCAAACACATCACATAAAAAACCTACTTACAATTCCAACAACTACCTGCTCTTTATCTTCCTACTCCTACTGATTTCAGGGGACATCTCCCCCAACCCTGGTCCACCATCCCCCAACCTCAATCCCTACCCTACCTCATACCGAAACCATAATAATCTTATTAATATTACTTGCACTCCCTCATCTCCTTCTTTCAATTGTGCCCTCTGGAATCCACGGTCTGCATGCAACAAGCTATCCTTCCTGCACAACTACTTTCTGAACCACTCTCTTAATCTGTTGGCCCTCACTGAAACCTGGATTCAGGATTCTGACACTGTCTCCCCTGCTGCCATTTCCTATGGTGGTTTACAGTTCTCCCATTCCCCGAGACCCACAAACAGACATGGTGGTGGAGTTGGCATACTCCTGTCCCCACAATGCACTTTCCAGGTCATCCCCCCAATTCCATCACTCTCATTCCCTTCTTTTGAGGTCCACACCATCAGGCTCTTCCATCCCCTCTCCCTCAGAGTAGCGGTCATATATCGGCCCCCAGGCTCACCCACCCAGTTCCTTGACCACTTCTCAGCCTGGCTGCCGCACTTCATGTCCTCAGAACTACCAACCCTTATCCTTGGAGACTTCAACATCCCCATTAACAGCCCTACTTCCACATCTGCATCTCAGCTTCTATCACTAACCACTTCTCTAGGCCTCTCACAGCTTTCAACCTCTGAGACACACAAGGATGGCAACACCCTTGACCTGGTCTTTGTCCGCCTCTGTTCAATCTCCCACCTAAATAACTCACCGCTTCCACTCTCTGACCACAACATTCTCTCCTTCATGCTCACAAATCCTCCACCACCCCAGCGCACTCCTACCTACCACACATTCAGAAATCTACAAGCCATTAACCCTCAGACACTTTCAGACTCCCTACACTCATCGCTGTCCCCAATCTCCTCTTTCTACTGTCCTGATCTGGCTGTTCATCACTACAATGACATTCTTAAAAGCACCCTTGACCAAGTAGCACCGCTCACCCTCAGAACTTCCAAACACACAGTAAAACAGCCCTGGCTCACATTGCAAACTCGACTTCTTCAGAGATGCTCTAGGAGTGCTGAACGCCTCTGGAGAAAAACCCGCACACCAGAAGACTTCATCCACTTTAAATTCATGTTAAGAACTTATAATGCTGCCCTTCACCTCGCCAAACAGACCTACTTCACCACACTGATCTCCTCACTAGCCAACAACCCCAAGAAACTTTTTGACACTTTTCACTCCCTCCTCAGGCCAAAAGCACAAGCCCCTATCACAGACATTTGTGCTGACGACCTGGCCTCCCACTTTATAGAAAAAATAGATACTATCCGTCAGGAAATCTGCTCTCAACCACCAAGTGCTGTGACTCCCATCCCACCCTGCATTTCCCCTGGCTCACTTTCCACATTTGATCCCATCACAGAAGAAGAAGTCTCCAGACTCCTCTCTTCCTCTCGTCCGACTACATGCACTACCGACCCCATCCCCTACATCTCCTCCAGTCTCTCTCTCCAGTTGTCACAACTCACCTAACTACAATCTTTAATCTCTCACTCTCCTCTGGCATTTTCCCATCCTCCTTCAAACACTCCATCATTACTCCATTACTAAAGAAACCCGCTCTTGACCCTTCCTGCACAAACAACAGACCGGTCTCCAATCTCCCCTTCATCTCTAAACTTTTGGAGCGCCTAGTCTACTCCCGCCTCACCCGTTACCTCTCCACTTACTACCTCCTAGACCCTTCACAGTCCGGCTTCCGCCCCTACATTCGACTGAAACTGCACTCATCAAAGTGACCAATGACCTTCTTACAGCAAAACGTAACGGCGACCACTCTCTGCTCATTCTTCTCGACCTTTCTGCAGCTTTCGACACGGTTGACCACCGTCTCCTACTCTCTAGGCTCCAGTCACTAGGTATTAAGGACACTGTTCTCTCCTGGTTCTCCTCCTATCTTTCTGACCGCTCCTTCAGTGTCTCGTTCTCTGGCTCCACGTCATCTCCTCTTCCTCTCACTGTCGGTGTACCCCAGGGCTCAGTCCTTGGCCCCCTTCTCTTCTCTCTCTACACGGCCCCAATTGGACAGACCATCAGCAGATTTGGCTTTCAGTACCATCTTTATGCTGATGACACACAACTATACACGTCATCCCCCGACCTTACCCCCGCTGTTCTACAGAACACCACCGACTGTCTGTCCGCAGTCTCCAACATCATGTCCGCTCTCTATCTGAAACTTAACCTCTCCAAGACTGAACTCCTTCTGCTCCCGCCGTCTACTAACCTCCCTAAATCTGACATTTTCCTCTCTGTGGGGCGGCACCATAATAACACCCCGGCAGCAGGCTCGCTGTCTGGGTGTTATGTTTGACACCAATCTCTCCTTCACCTCCCATATACAATCTCTTGCCCGCTCTTGCCGTCTACACCTAAAGAACATCTCTAGAATCCGCCCTTTTCTCACCATGGAAACAACAAAATCCCTCACTGTAGCATTGATCCACTCCCGCCTGGACTACTGCAACGCTCTATTACTTGGCCTCCCCATTACTCGACTATCCCCTCTCCAGTCCATCCTTAATGCAGCAGCCAGGGTCATCCATCTAGCTAATCGGTACTCGGACGCGTCCGCTCTTCGCCAGTCCTTACACTGGCTGCCCATTCATTATAGGATCCAATTCAAAGTACTGGTTCTCACCCACAAAGCTCTCCACAGTGCAGCACCCCCCTACATCTCCTCCCTCATTTCTATCTATCACCCTGCCCGTCCTCTCCACAGTGCAGCACCCCCCTACATCTCCTCCCTCATTTCTATCTATCGGCCTAACCGACTGCTGCGCTCTGCAAACGACTTTCGACTAACCTCTGCACTAATCCGTACCTCCCACTCCCGACTCCAAGACTTCTCCCGCGCTGCGCCAATCCTCTGGAATGCTCTACCCCAAGAAATTAGGACTATCCACAATTTGCATGGTTTCAGGAGCTCCCTCAAAACACATTTGTTCAGAGTGGCCTATCACATTCACTAACCAAAGTTGTTCTATGTTTAAGTGTGTATGTGTAGCCCATTCACTATCTCCATCCATGCCTCACTCCCTCAAGATGGCTGGACCATCATTGTAAATGCACCATTGTATATACACACCTGTACTTTGTATCTCCCCCACCTCATTGTAGATTGTAAGCTCTCACGAGCAGGATCGGCTTATTTTGCTTTAATTATTGTATTGTTAACGTTGTTACCTATGACTTGTGTTTTGAAACTGTTAAACTGTAAAGCACTGCGGAATATGATGGCGCTATATAAATAAAGATTATTATTATTATTATTATTATTATTATTATTATCTTTGGGACTGGCACATACAGCGCTCGGATATTTCTGGCAGTCTGATAGACTATGAATGGAGTGGAGGATCTCATGCTCGGCCTCTACTCCCGTCATTATCTTTGGGACTGGCACATACAGCACTCGGCTATTTCCAGCAAGTCTGATAGACTATGAATGGAGCGGAGGATCTCATGCTCGGCCTCTACTCCCGTCATTATCTTTGGGACTGGCAAGTACAGCGCTCGGCTATTTCCAGCAGTCTGATAGACTGTGAATGGAGTGGAGGATCTCATACTCGGCCTCTACTCCCTTCATTATCTTTGGGACTGGCAAGTACAGCGCTCGGCTATTTCCGGCAGTCTGATAGACTATGAATGGAGCGGAGGATCTCATGCTCGGCCTCTACTCCCTTCATTATCTTTGGGACTGTCACATACAGCGCTCGGATATTTCTGGCAGTCTGATAGACTATGAATGGAGTGGAGGATCTCACGCTCGGCCTCTACTCCCTTCATTATCTTTGGGACTGGCACATACAGCGCTCAGATATTTCCGGCAGTCTGATAGACTATGAATGGAGCGGAGGATCTCACGCTCGGCCTCTACTCCCTTCATTATCTTTGGGACTGGCACATACAGCGCTCGGATATTTCTGGCAGTCTGATAGACTATGAATGGAGTGGAGGATCTCACGCTCGGCCTCTACTCCCGTCATTATCTTTGGGACTGGCACATACAGCACTCGGCTATTTCCAGCAAGTCTGATAGACTATGAATGGAGCGGAGGATCTCATGCTCGGCCTCTACTCCCTTCATTATCTTTGGGACTGGCACATACAGCGCTCGGCTATTTCCAGCAGTCTGATAGACAATGAATGGAGTGGAGGATCTCATGCTCGGCCTCTACTCCCTTCATTATCTTTGGGACTGGCAAGTACAGCGCTCGGCTATTTCCGGCAGTCTGATAGACAATGAATGGAGCGGAGGATCTCATGCTCGGCCTCTACTGACTTCATTATCTTTGGGACTGGCACATACAGCGCTCGGATATTTCTGGCAGTCTGATAGACTATGAATGGCGTGGAGGATCTCATGCTCGGCCTCTACTCCGTCATTATCTTTGGGACTGGCACATACAGCACTCGGCTATTTCCAGCAAGTCTGATAGACTATGAATGAAGCGGAGGATCTCACGCTCGGCCTCTACTCCCTTCATTATCTTTGGGACTGGCAAGTACAGCGCTCGGCTATTTCCAGCAGTCTGATAGACTGTGAATGGAGCGGAGGATCTCATGCTCGGCCTCTACTCCCTTCATTATCTTTGGGACTGGCAAGTACAGTGCTTGGATATTTCGGCAGTCTGATAGACAATGAATGGAGCGGAGGATCTCATGCTCGGCCTCTACTCACTTCATTATCTTTGGGACTGGCACATACAGCGCTCGGCTATTTCCAGCAGTCTGATAGACTATGAATGGAGCGGAGGATCTCATGCTCGGCCTCTACTCCCTTCATTATCTTTGGGACTGGCACATACAGCGCTCGGCTATTTCCGCAGTCTGATAGACAATGAATGAAGCGGAGGATCTCATGCTCGGCCTCTACTCCCTTCATTATCTTTGGGACTGGCACATACAGCGCTCGGCTATTTCCAGCAGTCTGATAGACAATGAATGAAGCGGAGGATCTCATGCTCGGCTTCTACTACTTCATTATCTTTTGGACTGGCAAGTGCAGTGCTCGGCTATTTCCGGCAGTCTGATAGACTATGAATGGAGTGGAGGATCTCATGCTCGGCCTCTACTGACTTCATTATCTTTGGGACTGGCAAGTACAGCGCTCGGTATTTCCGGCAGTCTGATAGACTATGAATGGAGCGGAGGATCTCATGCTCGGCCTCTACTCACTTCATTATCTTTGGGACTGGCAAGTACAGTGCTCAGATATTTCCAGCAGTCTGATAGACAATGAATGGAGCGGAGGATCTCATGCTCGGCCTCTACTCACTTCATTATCTTTGGGACTGGCACATACAGCGCTCGGCTATTTCCAGCAGTCTGATAGACTATGAATGGAGCGGAGGATCTCATGCTCGGCCTCTACTGACTTCATTATCTTTGGGACTGGCACATACAGCGCTCGGCTATTTCCAGCAGTCTGATAGACAATGAATGGAGTGGAGGATCTCATGCTCGGCCTCTACTGACTTCATTATCTTTGGGACTGGCACATACAGTGCTCGGCTATTTCCGGCAGTCTGATAGCTATGAATGGAGCGGAGGATCTCATGCTCGGCCTCTACTGACTTCATTATCTTTGGGACTGGCACATACAGTGCTTGGCTATTTCCGGCAGTCTGATAGACAATGAATGGAGTGGAGGATCTCATGCTCGGCCTCTATTCACTTCATTATTCTTTGGGACTGGCAAGTACAGTGCTCAGTATTTCTGGCAGTCTGATAGACAATGAATGGAGCGGAGGATCTCATGATCGGCTTCTACTCACTTCATTATCTTTGGGACTGGCAAGTACAGAGCTCGGCTATTTCCGGCAGTCTGATAGACAATGAATGGAGCGGAGGATCTCATGATTGGCTTCTACTCACTTCATTATCTTTGGGACTGGCAAGTGCAGCGCTCGGCTATTTCCGGCAGTCTGATAGAACTATGAATGGAGTGGAGGATCTCATGCTCGGCTCTACTGACTTCATTATCTTTGGGACTGGCAAGTACAGCGCTCGGCTATTTCTGGCAGTCTGATAGACAATGAATGGAGTGGAGGATGCTCTTGCTTGGCCTCTACTGACTTCATTATCTTTGGGACTGGCAAGTGCAGCGCTCGGCTATTTCCGGCAGTCTGATAGACTATGAATGGAGTGGAGGATCTCATGCTCGGCCTCTACTGACTTCATTATCTTTGGGACTGGCAAGTACAGCGCTCGGCTATTTCTGGCAGTCTGATAGACAATGAATGGAGTGGAGGAGCTCTTGCTTGGCCTTACTCCCTTCATTATCTTTGGGACTGGCATGTACAGTGCTTGGATATTTCCGGCAGTCTGATAGACAATGAATGGAGTGGAGGATCTCATGCTCGGCCTCTACTGACTTCATTATCTTTGGGACTGGCACATACAGCGCTCGGCTATTTCCGGCAGTCTGACAGACAATGAATGGAGCGGAGGCCGAGCATGCGGACCTTGCTTCTTCAGGATGGGACAGCAGAGCCCCAATCTCAGGTACCAAGCTACGAACGTATGACCAGATGTCAGATCAGCAAGTTATCCCCTATTAATGCTTTTTTGGGAATAAACCTTTGTAACCTTCATTGATTTTTTTTTTTCGAGGGTGAAAAAAGCAAATCCTCTATAATTTTTTTAATTAAAAAAAACAAACTTTAAAAACTCTTAAATGTCACCATGCAGTATCTGTAACAGGCCAATAAACATATTATTTAATATTCTTATTTATTGCAGATTTGCTAGTTTTGATAACTACTTTTTCACCCAACATTTCGTTTTGAGACTTAGGCCTCTTTCACACATCCATTTTTTTGTGTCAGGCATAATCCGTCGAATACCTGAAGGGACGGATCCGGCGCTGAAATGAAAAAACTGATGCAACGGATTGCACAAAAGACTGGTCCGGTTCCATAGACTTCTATTATTTCGGATGTGTGAAAGCAGCCTAAGGGCTCATACTCACTGGGTGGAAAAAAATCGGTCAGTTTTCAGGATGGTCAGATTATGTGCAAATGACATGCGATTTTGCATGCGTTTTTTTTATATACCCATCTATTGCATTAGCGATTATCATGCCAAAATCGCATCAAATCGCAGCATGCTGCGATTTTTTTCTCACACCAATATCTGATGAGAAAAAAATCGCAAATGAAAACTGACCCATTGGACTAACATTGGTCAGATTTGTATCCGATTTTTTTTCATCTGATTTTCATCCGAATTCGGCTCAAGTGAGTATGAGCCCTCAGACTGCGTTTATTTTATCCAGTACTGTAAGTGACATACTGACTGAACTAGTCAAGGGAGCAGGGGTTAGAAAAACATAGTTAATCTCTTCCAAACAGCGCCTCACGTGTCCACAGGTTACTTCTGTAATGCAGCTTAGCGCTTAGCTTTTTTTTAATAAATGTGGCTGAGCTGCATTACGGACGCAACTGTGGACAGGTGTGGCGCTGTTTTTATTATCCTGGAAAACTTTTTCATTTGAGATTATGGGACTGATTCAACTTTTTTTTTTTCTTTAAGGCATATGAGTGTAAAATAGAAAGCGAGATGTCACGAGGGCTCCTATGTTGATATCCTATCATATTGGCACATGATAATACTGATACTCGTGAACATTCTGTTCGCGGAGCTTATCTCGTTACACCAGAACTAATGGACGATTCGCTCGTTGGGTTAGCATGGTCTTATATCTTCTTAACAGTACAAAATGCTCGTGACGTGAATGAAACAGAAGATTCTCTCTAACTTCTAATTTTTCTACAATGTATCAGGTTTGTCTGAGTTCCCCATCATTAAGATAACTATTATGTTCAATTGTATCAGCTGATCACCTATGAAGGACACCCAAAAAAATCGCTGCCTGTGACCAGTTTTGAAGTTTTGTGATATTTTGACTGAATTATACCGCCATATAATGGTCGAATAATATTTCCACTTAGTGACTGAGTACAACACAGTTACTGAATAATAGCACCACAGAATGACTGAATAATACCACCATAGAGTGACTGAATAATACCACCATACAGTGATGAATATTACCACCATAGAGTGACTGAATAATATCACCATACAGTGACTGAATAATACCACCATAGAGTGACTGAATAATACCACCACAGAATGACTGAATAATACCACCATAGAGTAACTGAATAATATCACCATACAGTGACTGAATGATACCACCATAGAGTGACTGAATAATACCACCATAGAGTGACTGAATAATACCACCATAGAGTGACTGATAATACCACATAGAGTGACTGAATAATACCACCATAGAGTAACTGAATAATATCACCATACAGTGATGAATGATACCACCATAGAGTGACTGAATAATACCACCATAGAGTGACTGAATAATACCACCATACAGTGACTGAATAATACCACCATAGAGTGACTGAATAATATCACCATACAGTGACTGAATAATTACCACCATACAGTGACTGATAAAATACCACTATAGAGTGACTGAATAATACCACCACAGAATGACTGAATAATACCACCATAAAGTGACTGAATAATATCACCATACAGTGACTGAATGATACCCCCATAGAGTGACTGAATAATACCACCATAGAGTGACTGAATAATACCACCATTTCAGTGACTGAATGATACCACCATAGAGTGAGAATAATACCACCATACAGTGACTGAATAATACCACCATAGAGTGACTGAAGAATACCACCATAGAGTGACTGAATAATATCACCATACAGAGATGAATGATACCACCATGAGTGACTGAATAATACCACCATACAGTGACTGATAATACCACCATAGAGTGACTGAATAATACCACCATGAGTGACTGATAATACCACCATACGTGACTGAATGATACACCATACAGTGACTGAATAATACCACCATACAGTGACTGAATAATTACCCCATAGAGTGACTGAATAATACCACCATACAGTGACTGAATATACCACCATAGAGTGACTGAAATTATCACCATACAGTGACTAAATAATACCACCATACAGTGACTGAATAATACCACCACAGAATGACTGAATAATACCACATTAGAGTGACTGAATAATACCACCATACAGTGACTGAATGACACCACCATAGAGTGACTGAATAATACCACCATAGAGTGACTGAATAATTACCACATACAGTGACTGAATGATACCACCATAGAGTGACTGAATAATACCACCATACAGTGACTGAATAAATACCACCATAGAGTGACTGAATAATACCACCATAGAGTGACTGAATAATACCACCATACAGTGACTGAATGATACCACCATAGAGTGACTGAATAATACCACCACAGAATGATGAATAATACCCCCATAGAGTGACTGAATAATACCACCATACAGTGACTGAATAATTCCACCATAGAGTGATGAATAATACCACCATAGAGTGACTGAATAATACCACCATACAGTGACTGAATGATACCACCCTAGAGTGACTGAATAATACCACCATACAGTGACTGAATAATACCACCATAGAGTGACTGAATAATACCACCATA
>JARQOD010000006.1:6412590-6442748 GCA_033576555.1 Oophaga sylvatica
CCCGCAGTCCCATGACCGCTGAGCGGCCGATGGTGACAGGTTGGTAATTGTCTAGGGACCTCCCACCACCCCCTCCCACACAAAACAGTGGTCGGTTTCTGGGACAGGGATGGGGCCTTCTGGCGCTGGGGACACGCAGCCTTAAAGTGTCCTGGCTGATTGCAATTATGACAACGTCTGGGTTCTGTTCCTGGCCTGGAGAGGGCAGCCGGAAGGTAACCCCTTGCACTCTGGGGGCTGGATATGGGGCTGGGGCAGGATTGGGCTTACCCCCTCTCCAGGTGCTGCTGACAGGCTTCTTTGGCTCCGGCGCCCTGTTGTTGGCATACTCGTCTGCCAGGGCGGCTGTAGCAGAAGCCCCCTTTGGTTTCCGATCACGGAGGAACTGCTGGAGGTCCTCTGGGCAGTTCCACAAGAATTGCTCCATGACAAACAGTTCCTGGACCTCCTGGCGGGTAGTGAGCTCTAGACCCGTGGTCCAGTGCTTTGCAGCTCTCAGCAGGGCCCGCATGTGGTCGGCCAGGTGTCCTTTGAACCCGCTGCAGGCTCCTGAACTTCCTGCGGTACGACTCCGGGGTGAGGTTGTAGTGCTGGATCAGGGCCCGCTTGATGCTGTTGTAGTCCTGCTCCTCCCCGGCAGGTAAGTCCCCCAAAACTTCCAGGGACTTACCCCTCAAACGGGGGGTCAGGTACCTTGCCCACTGATCCAGGGCAGATGATGTTGGAGGCAGGTCCTCTCAAAAGCCAGCAGAAAGGAATCCAGGTCTCCATCCTTTTCAAGTAAGGGAAAGTTCTCCGCCCGGACCTTGGAAGCCCTTGTCTCCCGTGGGCCTGATGCGTCCAGCGGGGGCCCGTGCTGAGCCATCTCCAGTCTGTGCCGGCGCTCCGCAGCTTCACGGCGTTCTGTAGCCTGCAACACACGTTCTGTATGCTCACGCTCTGCCGCTGCTTGCTCCCGCTCCGCAGCTTCACGACGTTCTGCTTGCTCACGCTCTGCTGCTTTCTCTGCCGCCACCAGGAGTCTGTCATAGGCAGTGTCATTACCAGCCTCGAGCTGTGCCATAGCCGCTTGGAAGAGGGCCTCCGATCTGGACAGGCTGGGACGGGCAGGGGGTGAACAGTCCACTGTGAGACTGAGCACGGGGGTCGGGCTCCTTGGGGAGCCCTGGCTGAGCTCCCCCTCATCCGTATCGAACCCCTCATAGACCACAGCATTGGCCTCCCCCTTTGCCCTACTCCTGGTGCCTTCCGCCATCTTGGGAACCTTTGGTTACTGACACAGCTGCAACCCTGACCTTGCACACAACTTATTATATTTACACTCTGACCGTCTAGTGCTGGGCTGACCTTAAGACCCCAGCAGTGAAAGTATCCCTGGTAGTCTCTAGTGTCTGGGAGTAGGGGTCCCACGCACACTATTACTCTGATCCCACCGCTGCCACCAATTGTGAGGAACTAAGCCGACTGCCACACGGTAGCCCGGGTATCACAGCTTCTGATCCCACCGCTGCCACCAATTGTGAGGGACGACCCCTTTCCTCCCACGTCACCAATGGGACGTAACTCCACAGTACAGCTCTCCGGTGCCCCCTTTGTCTCTCAGGTCAGTAAGGGAACTGCACCTAGAGCAAATGGCCGCCGGGAGGGTGTCCTGTTACCCATGGGTATTCTAAGATTCGTGATCAGAGTAAAAGCATCAGCCCAAGATTAATTTTATGGTTTAATCGCCTTAAGGGCGCACTAGATAATTACAGAAATATACAGTAAAGTATACAACGTAATTACAATGGAATTGCACAAAGTCAGAGAAAAAATACAACGATAATGTACAAGGCTTAAAGGTATAAGCTATAGATCAATATTACCGGGTAGTATGGTCATGGGAAGGCAGGGGCTCTGCCGTCCCAGGTAACAGTCTTCAGTTGCTGGATAGTCCCCAAAGCATGTGTTGCTGCACCCTTGGCAAGGTCTGTCCCTTGTGTTTCTTGCTGCTGTGAGAAAATGGAATGCCCCCAGCCTGTTCATGGTTACAGTTCTTAAAACTGCTAGGTCCTTCCCTTTGCTTTGAAGCACGCATATTAACTGGCCTGCAATTCATATGGAGCAGGAAACACATGGCCTGAGTCCGAGCCATTCAACATACCAATGACCATCCCATTCAGACACTGGCCTAAACCAATTAGCATGTTAAAGCCCTATTGATTCATAGTGGACATCAAAACTGGTCATACTGAATATGCTAATAGGCCTGTGTAGTTAGAAATCTGTGGCTCTGTGAACTAACAAAATGGAGGCTGGTACAGGCCCTATCTAAGATGGTGGCGGTCCCGACCTCACAAGGCCAATAACATTTTAATTCATATTCTTATTTATTGCAGATTTGCCTAGTTTTGATAACTACATTTTCACCCAACATTTTGTTTGGATACCTAGACTGCGTTATTTTAGCCAGCACTGAACGTGACGTACTGACTGAATTAGTCAAGGGAGCAGGGGTTAGAAAAACATAGTTAATCTCTTCCACACAGCGCCTCATCTGTCCACAGGTTACTTCTGGTAATGCAGCTCAGCTCTTAGCTTTTTTTTAACAAATGTGGCTGAGCTGCATTACCGGACGCAACCTGTGGACAGGTGTGGCGCTGTTTTTATTATCCTGGAAAACTTTTTCTTTCTGAGATTTTGGAACTGATTCAACTTTTTTTTTCTTAAAGGCATATGAGTGTAAAAATAGAAAGCGAGATGTCACGAGGGCTCCCTGAGCAGCCGCTCAGTAATATGTTGATATCCTATCATATTGGCACATGATAATACTGATACTCGCTGAACGTTCTGTTCGCGGAGCTTATCTCGTACACCAGAACTAATGGACGATTCGCTCGTCGGGGTTAGCATGGTCTTATATCTTCTTAACAGTACAAAATGCTTGTGAATGAAACAGAAGATTCTCCTCTAACTTCTAATTTTTGTTACAATGTATCAGGTTTGTCTGAGTTCCCCATCATTAAGATAACTATTATGTTCAATTGTATCAGCTGATCACCTATGAAGGACACCGAAAAAAATTGCTGCCTGTGACCAGTTTTGAAGTTTTGTGATATTTTGACTGAATTATACCGCCATATAATGGCCGAATAATATTTTCACTTAGTGACTGAATACAAGACAGTTACTGATTAATAGCACCACAGAATGACTGACTAATACCACCATACAGTGACTGAATAATACCACCATAGAGTGACTGAATAATACCACCATACAGTGACTGAATAATACCACCATACAGTGACTGAATAATACCACCATACAGTGACTGAATAATACCACCATAGAATGACTGACTAATACCACCATACAGTGACTGAATAATACCACCATACAGTGACTGAATAATACCACCATACAGTGACTGAATAATACCACCATACAGTGACTGACTAATATCACCATACAGTGACTGAATAATACCACCAAACAGTGACTGAATAATACCACCATACAATGACTGATTAATACCACCATACAGTGACTGAATAATACCACCATACAGTGACTGAATATCACCATACAGTGACTGAATAATACCACCATACAGTGACTGAATAATATCACCATACAGTGACTGACTAATATCACCATACAGTGACTGAATAATATCACCATACAGTGACTGACTAATATCACCATACAGCGACTGAATAATACCACCATACAGCGACTGAATAATACCACCATACAGTGACTGAATAATATCACCATACAGTGACTGACTAATATCACCATACAGCGACTGAATAATACCACCATACAGTGACTGAATAATACCACCATACAGTGACTGAATAATACCACCATACAGTGACTGAATAATACCACCATACAGTGACTGAATAATACCACCA
Organism: Oophaga sylvatica; assembly: GCA_033576555.1. Classification (NCBI taxonomy): domain Eukaryota; kingdom Metazoa; phylum Chordata; class Amphibia; order Anura; family Dendrobatidae; genus Oophaga; species Oophaga sylvatica. The sequence continues at coordinate 6,416,493 of JARQOD010000006.1, forward strand.
TACAGTGACTGAATAATACCACCATACAATGACTGAATAATACCACCATACAGTGACTGAATAATACCACCATACAGTGACTGAATAATACCACCATACAGTGACTGAATAATACCACCATACAGCGACTGAATAATACCACCATACAATGACTGATTAATACCACCATACAGTGACTGAATAATACCACCATACAGTGACTGAATAATACCACCATACAGTGACTGAATAATACCACCATACAGTGACTGACTAATATCACCATACAGTGACTGAATAATACCACCAAACAGTGACTGAATAATACCACCATACAATGACTGATTAATACCACCATACAGTGACTGAATAATACCACCATACAGTGACTGAATATCACCATACAGTGACTGAATAATACCACCATACAGTGACTGAATAATATCACCATACAGTGACTGACTAATATCACCATACAGCGACTGAATAATACCACCATACAGCGACTGAATAATACCACCATACAGTGACTGAATAATATCACCATACAGTGACTGACTAATATCACCATACAGCGACTGAATAATACCACCATACAGTGACTGAATAATTCCACCATACAGTGACGGAATAATACCACCATACAGTGACTGAATAATACCACCATACAGTGACTGAATAATACCACCATACAGTGACTGACTAATATCACCATACAGTGACTGAATAATACCACCAAACAGTGACTGAATAATACCACCATACAATGACTGATTAATACCACCATACAGTGACTGAATAATACCACCATACAGTGACTGAATATCACCATACAGTGACTGAATAATACCACCATACAGTGACTGAATAATATCACCATACAGTGACTGACTAATATCACCATACAGTGACTGACTAATACCACCATACAGCGACTGACTAATACCACCATACAGTGACTGAATAATACCACCATACAGCGACTGACTAATACCACCATACAGTGACTGAATAATACCACCATACAGTGACTGAATAATTCCACCATACAGTGACTGAATAATACCACCATACAGTGACTGAATAATACCACCATACAGTGACTGAATAATATCACCATACAGTGACTGAATAATACCACCATACAGTGACTGAATAATATCACCATACAGTGACTGAATAATACCACCATACAGTGACTGAATAATACACCATACAGTGACTGAATAATATCACCATACAGTGACTGAATAATACCACCATACAGTGACTGAATAATACCACCATACAGTGACTGAATAATATCACCATACAGTGACTGAATAATACCACCATACAGTGACTGAATAATATCACCATATAGTGACTGAATAATACCACCATACAGTGACTGAATAATACCACCATACAGTGACTGAACAATACTGCTACACACTGATTGAAAAACACTGCATTATGGGACTGAATAATTTAATATATACAGTGACTGAATAATACCACCATACAGTGACTAAATAATACCACCATACAGTGATTGAATAATACCACCACAGAATGACTGAATAATACCACTATATAGTGACTGAATGATACCACCATACAGTGACTGACTAATACCACCATAGAGTGACTGAATAATACCACCATAGAATGACTGAATAATACCACCATACAGTGACTGAATAATACCACCATACAGTGACTAAATAATACCACCATACAGTGATTGAATAATACCACCACAGAATGACTGAATAATACACATATAGTGACTGAATGATACCACCATACAGTGACTGAATAATACCACCATGAGTGACTGAATGATACCACCATAGAGTGACTGAATAATACCACCATACAGTGACTGAATAATACCACCATACAGTGACTGAATAATACCACCATAGAGTGACTGAATAATACCACCATACAGTGACTGAATAATACCACCATAGAGTGACTGAATAATACCACCATAGAGTGACTGATTAATACCACCATATAGCGACTGAATAATACCACCATACAGTGACTGAATAATACCACCATAGAGTGACTGAATAATACCACCATAGAGTGACTGATTAATACCACCATAGAGTGACTGAATAATACCACCATACAGTGACTGAATAATACCACCATATAGCGACTGAATAATACCACCATACAGTGACTGAATAATACCACCATATAGCGACCTGTCTTCTCCAAACTGCTAAATTTCTAATCCAACCAATTTTGTAGCAGATTGAAGTGGGAATATATAAAAATCAGAGCAATGGTGGGAGCGAGCCGTCACCCAGCTTTCCCAGAAAAGTGGCTTTTGCCACCAAATACGTTGACTTCTATGGACCTGAAGGAACGTCGCGCTCCATTATTTGGTTCCATGTAGGTGGATGGAGTGACAGTCACACCTGCTCTGTTCCTAGGGTCTCAGGGTCAGGGGGTCCCAGCCGTTGGATCCCAAGCGATCGTTCCTTCACCATTGATACATGTATAAAGTGAGAGGACTTTTCTTCCGTTTGTAGCCGCGGTTTTCATTTCTGTTGTCTTTTTCTTTTTTTTACGAGACTTGGAGTAGACGTCTCTACTATTTTTACATCTCTGTTCTTGGACAAGAGGAAACGACGCTTGTAACAACTGAGACAAAGTCCAGGGCCGCACCCCGCCAAGACAAACACAGGCGCGTCCTGGAACAAAGCGTTCACTCCCCATGGCTACACCGTGCGGGGACTGTGCTGATATCAGCGTGTCAGGTGCTACAATGAGGCACCGGCGCTGCGGACGCTACGGTGGGCGAGCAGACGCGGATCAAAGGCGACGGACGCTTTATCTGATCGACCGGCTTCTCGTTACAGTCGCCGATCCCGTTACACAGTAACCATTCACTCCTTGCCAAGGTTCCTGCAGATACCGCCATCCAATATTGGCTTATGCGCCTACGCTCAGTGTCCGTGGCGAGGGGCTACCAAGACCCGGGCTGAGTACACCTCTACTATGGGGTCCGAGGGGAAAGGATAGGGGAATTCAGACTGAACTTAAAGGGAGGATGCATTCTACAGACACGAACACTAATTGCATAAGTGTTCATTTTCGCATCGCCAAAGCAAGACTTTATGCCTGTCCTTTGCCGATCAAGACAAGGCGTTGAATGGAGTGACTACAAAAAAGAAAGAAAAAAGAAAGAGAAAAGAATTAAAGAAAAAGAGAGAAAAAAATAAATAAAAAATGAATACAAATAAATAAAAATAAAAAGAAAAAATAGTTAAACAAAAGATAAAGAGAAAAGAAAAAACAAAGAAAAAAAGAATAAAATAGAATAAAAATAAATAAATAAATACAAAAAAGTTAAGAACAAAATAAAGTAAAAGAAAAAAAATAATGATAAACGAAAATAAATAAATAAAAAAAAAAAATAAAGTAAGCCCACACTCTTTTAGAACTAAATTAATGTACAGGTGCATGCGCTATGTGGCCAATATACAGACATACATTCACGGTATCATCATCACACTCATTGACAAAAAATGGTGCAGTACCATGCACGACCTGCAGACAGGTGGGGCACTGTTTTTGGAAAAAAAGCAGCCATGTTTTTTCAGTTATGGACAACCCCTTTAATTTTTTTGCATGCAGCTTTTATCAAAAAACATAGCTCATAATTTGGACAGATGCAGGTGGTCCCGTTATCGTGTCATCTATTCATGTGAAATCATCATCTATGACCCCTGCGATTGTTGAAATGCACAAGAGCAGAACCTCAAAATCTTTTCTCGCTTGTACATTTAGCTTATGCTGAACAAATTCTGCTCACAGCTAATACTCCGTTACAATAGTATTGAAAAGAGGTTGTACTGATTGGTCTTCTTCCTTTATAAGACACAGCGCCACACCTGTGCACAGGTTGTGTCTGGTATTGCAGCTCAGTTCCATTAAAGGCAATGTAGGTGAGCTACAGTAACATACACAACCTGAAGACAGCGGTGGCGCTATTTTTGGAAAAAAGTGGCTGTGCTATTTTGATCGCTTGTAAATCTAAATCTCTGAGTTGAACTATCGACCTCTCATGTATTATCGTGACTGTACCAGCCCTTGAGATGGAAACAAATTGTTCCTTTCAGTGACTGCAAGCAGAGATCTGGAATATGGAGAAAGATTCCAACACAAAGGTCCAATCGATTCATTATTTTTATCCAGTTTTTCCTGTTTTCTGCCGTTTTTTGTTTTGCACCAAATTCTTCTTTTTACGTTCCTCCCGTTTTCTACTCATTTATCTCCTTTTTTATACTTAAGATTCATTGTTTCCCGCTTTTTAAAAGGTGACGCTATTTTGCGGTTGTACGTCAGTCCCTCCAAACTTTTCGTGAAAGTTGTGCGCGATATTAACGGATCCTGCGAGTTTTTGTAATAAAAAAGCACAAATAAACCCGTAAAACACGGAAGAGAGGAGCATTTTTCGATTTTGCGCCAAATTCATAAACCTGCTCCATTTCGAAAAATTTTGGTATCAAAGCAGTAATGAATGCCGCAAGAAAAAAAAGGAAGGGAACTTCAAAAAACCAAAACTGATGAAAGGGGCTCAAAGTAAATAAGAAAGTTGCTGAAACTTTCCAACTTTTTTTTTTGTAAAGAGTAGAAGAGAGTGAAAGAGAAGCGTCAGGTGAAGACTGTGGCAGAGGTGTGACTTGTATCGGGGATATTTCGGGGTATCTGATAATTCGAAGGCTCTACAGGTGCAGCATTCTATCGGCGCCGGGGATATGTTCCTCGTGACACAAGTGATGCGATCGGTATGACGAGAGGCGTAAACACTAGTAATTGTGAGAACTCAGCTCGGGGGATCTGCAATTTTCCTTGAGCAAAAGTAAAAGCTGCCGGGAGGATTGCGATCTTCATTTTTTTTTTTCACCCTCGGCCATAAGCATTGATTTATAGATTGTTCTTGGAGTGCCGCCTCATTTGTGGTTAATGGAGCAGGTCTCAGGCCCCAGGTGCAGATTTAAAGTGACGGCGCTGCTCTCTCATCTTCTGGTGTTATCTGACAGTACAGAAATAGCAAACCTCAGAGCTGAACTCCCAGGTGTCACTTCTGCTCCGCACTTCTAGATTATTATCTGTAAAGTCAAATATCAAATCAGAAGCGATCACTTTATCACTTTACTGCCGGAGATTATGTAAACTTCTAAGCCATCTCATTCGGGGAAATACTAATTCTCATTGAAGAGATCCATATGGTTTATGGAGACTTACAAGCCATGCTCCCTGGGAAAACAAAGTATGCAAATGAGCTCTTCTGGTAGATCAGTGTGGTTACGACCAATGGGATACCCAACTATTGTCATAATGAGAGTCTTGAACCTTCCCTCAAAGAACAGGACTCCGCCCATGCGGAGCTGAATAGAGGACAAGTTGTGCATGCGCCATGCCTCTGTCTGATGAAGACAACCAAAGTTCCTCAGTCTTACAGCTGGTAGGGATTGGGGATATGGAACAAACTCAATAATAATGCCCACTCCCCCTCCTCCCAAATCAAATAATGCTCCATTTAAAAAGTATCAAAGCCCCCTTAAAATATAGTGATTCCCTTTACGTAATGTTGGGCATCCACCTCAGGTGTGCACCGTCCAGATCTTTGGGGCTGGCGATACTCTGCTGCTCTTAACATTTTCTTATGCAATGTTGTACCCATAACTATAATAGGTGCAGAGACTACAATCGCACCCGGGCCCTTCACTCTAGGGGGCCCAATAGGTCCCTTTGGCCTATATGAATAGACCCATTGCTGGTAAAGACTGGAAATATTTGGAGCTTTTGCATCAGGACCCACGAGATTGAAGTTACGCCACTGGCGTGGCCTCAAAGAATTGTTGCACCCAAGGCAACCACCCGTGTGCCCCCCACCATTGACGTCATCGCCCCAAAACCGTATGTGATGTTATATCGGACTGTCTGGACGAGACCCCGCTGTGTATTACCTACGACTCTCCTTTTCCAGGAGCTCCTGGTGCCATTCCAAGTAATATATACAAACAATAGTCCGCGATTACGTAAAAGGAGACATGACAAAGGGCCAGAACGTGGCGCGCTCTCCCATCCTGACCATACTTGGAAGCAGAACAGCTCCGAGCTCCAGGAATAATTCCCAGCTGCGTCTGCACTTGTATAAACCTGAACCCCTCCCTGTAGAGAGCTGGACCCCGGCCAGGCGCACTCCGCACCACACAATGGGGCGCAGAGGATTGTCAGAGCTCAGGCCCCGGGAACTCTTTCCTGTTGGAGTTTTGTAAGGTCAGATTCAGTGCTTCACCTGCAAAGCTGCATGAAGCCATTCATTAGTACAGAGCCACTTGAAAAGGTACAAGCCGGCCCTGGAGATCATGAGCCCCTGGGAAAAACAGCAACAAAAGGCTCATTATCATGGAAAACGTAATGAGATGGATCTGCCACACTGTGCAATGTAGGAACCAGAAAACTGCAAGTTTTAAAGACCTGTGAGGTCCAGGGGAGGGAGGATCTCTGCACATTGCCTGTCAATCAAGAGATAGCGGGGGACGGGGAGAAGGAGGTATGAGCCAGGGGGGCCCCAAGAATCAACACCTGGATATTTACATACAGAACCAGTGCAGGGGGGTGACATCTGTTCACTGTGGAAGGAAAAGTTCTGCAACTTTCTAATATAATTACTTAATATACTTTTTTTCTTTTGTCATCATTTTCCAAATCTAATGAAAATACTGTACAGACCAGATACTTCTCACAGCTGGGCATTTGCTACACTTGTATCTACCTAAGCACAAATCCCTCCAATAGCTGCTCATATGTTCCATCTTTCCTGCGCTGATACATTGTAACAGTCTGAGTCTCAGCTGCTTCTCTTCAGAAGGGACAGGGAAGATGGATGGAGCGAAAGACCTTCCAGCAGGACAACGACCCTCAACATCCTGCCAGAGCTACAATGGAGGGTTTAGCTCAGAGCATATTCCTGTGTGTGACCGGCCCAGTCACCGTCCAGACCCAAATCCCAGAGAATCCGTGATACGACGTGAAAACTACCGGTCACAGACGTCTCCATCCAATCTCACTGAGCGAGGAAGAAGCGGCAAAATGTCACCTCGAGATGTGCAAAGCTGGAGAGACAGACCCCAAATAGCAGGGATTGCAGTGAAAGGTGGTCCTACAAATCATTGACTGGGGGGCTGAATACAAATGCACCTCATAACGTTCAGATTTATATTTTTAAAATCTTTAGACAGCCAAATATCATTTCCTTTACACTTCACAAATACAATAAAATATGTTCAAGCTTGTGGGCGTAATGTGAAAAAATGTGGACAAGTTCATGGGGTATGAATACTTTTTCAAGGCATTCTGTCTGTCGGATACCAGATTTCAGACCTTTATTGGACCCTGAGCAGCCCCAATGATCCCTCCTTACACCTCGTAGACACAAACTTACTTCTCACTGTTATAACGCACATTGCAGAATAGAACTTGCAGAAATCTCCACTCCAGCAGTTATACACAGCGTATAAAGTATTTTGGGGTTTCAGAACTTCTTTCTGGTTTCTGCCCCCCAGGACCTGCACCAGACATAACGCCGTGCATGAGCTCTGCCCAGAGTGATCATCTGCAGGATCTGGGCACATCTGATGTTTTTCACAATCTTCGCCCTGGGTGATAGAAATAAATCACGTAGGTGTCCTTTCTCATAGATTCATTTATTCTCCACCTCCCCCCAGGTCTTACCTGTGTACAATGGATCTCACCTGATTTTCCAGTCTGTATAGAAAATGACAGTCAGCGCCTGCAGCCTCTGCTCTCCCTGATCTTCACGCTACAGTGCAGGTGAGTTCATATCTGTAAACTGCGGCATCCAGGGCCAGTTTTAGGCAAAGTGGGGCTCTGGGCAAAAGTTTAAAATGGGCCCCACATGCTGACATATTGCACATCACACAGAAGCATTTCTGTTGTATTTACATGCGCTGAGTTCAGGCCACTAAACCAGTGTGATCGACAATTTTGAAGTCATTCGACGCTTGTTTCCCGTCCTCTTTCCACCGGCTGAGGAATAATGATGGGAACAGAACGATCACTAATAGATCAGTAGTAGATCCCCATACAGTATCATGTTATCAGCAGCACATCTGCAGTTTAGACCGGCGATGTGCTGCTGAGAACAATGATTTTTGTTCCGGCATAAACAATCCAATCACTCGATAAATATGCTGAATTTTGCTTGTTTAGTATAATACACCCCATAGTCCTCCATATATTATAATGTGCACCACAGTCCTCCATATTGTAAAATGCACACCCCATAGTACTCCATATAATATAATGTGCCCCATAGTTCTCCATACAGTACAATACACTCCCCATAGTCCTCCATAAAGTATAATACACTCCCTATAGTCCTTCATATAGTATAATACACTCCCCATAGTCCTCCATATAGTATAATACGCTTCCCATACTCCTCCATATAGTATAATACACTCCCCTTTGTCCTCCATATAGTATAATACACTTTCCATAGTCCTCCATATAGTATAATACGCTTCCCATAGCCCTCCATATAGTATAATACACTCCCTATAGTCCACTCCTCATATAGTATAATACACTCCCCTTTTGTCCTCCATATAGTATAAGACACTCCCCATAGTCCCCATATAGTATAATACACTCCCATATAGTCCCCCATATAGTATAATACACTGCCCTTTGTCCTCCATATAGTATAATACACTTTCCATAGTCCTCCATGTAGTATAATACGCTTCCCATAGCCCTCCATATAGTATAATACACTCACTATAGTCCTCATATAGTATAATACACTCCCCTTTTGTCCTCCATATAGTATAAGACACTCCCCATAGTCCCCATATAGTATAATACATATAGTATAATACACTCCCCTATAGTCCTCCATATAGAATAATACACTCCCCATAGTCCTCCATATAGTATAATACACTCCCTATAGTCCTCCATATAGAATAATACACTCCCCATAGTCCTCCATATAGTATAATACACTCCCATAGTCCTTCATATAGTATAATACACTCCCTATCGTCCTCCATATAGTATAATACACTCCCATCGTCCTCCATATAGTATAATACACTCCCTATAGTCCTCCATATAGTATAATACACTCCTCATAGTCTTCCATACATTAAAATACACTCCTCAGCCCTCCATATAGTATTATACACTTCCCATAGTCCTCCATGTACTATAATACACTCCTCATAGTCCTCCATATATTAAAATACACTCCTCAGTCCTCCATATAGTATAATACACTCCTCATAGTGCTCCATATAGTATAATGCACTGCCATTGTCATCTACAGTGCCTACAAGTAGTATTCAACCCCCTGCAGATTTAGCTGGTTGACACATGCGGAATTAACTTGGCATTGTGACATTTGTACTGTAGATCAGCCTGGAAGTGGGAAATGCACTGCAGCAAAAACTTTTGTTTTAATTTTTTTTATTTTTTTTTTAAAAACGTTAAAAGTTAATTCAGAGTGTCATTTATTATTCAACCCTCAAACCACAAGAATTCTGTTTGGTCCCCCTAAAGTATTAAGAAGTAGTTCAGGCACCAAGAATAATGAGCTTCACATGTGTGGATTAATGATCTCTTTTGCCAGCCTTTTCTGACTATTTAAGACCCTCCCCAAACTTGTGAACACCACTCATACATGGTCAACATGGGAAAGACAAAGGAGCATTCCAAGGCCATCAGAGACAAGATCGTGGAGGGTCACAAGGCTGGCAAGGGGTACAAAACCCTTTCCAAGGAGTTGGCCCTACCTGTCTCCACTGTTGGGAGCATCATCCGTAAGTGGAAGGCTTATGGAACTACTGTTAGCCTTCCACGGCCTGGACAGCCTTTGAAAGTTTCCTCCCGTGCCGAGGCCAGGCTTGTTCGAAGAGTCAAGGCTAACCCAAGGACAACAAGGAAGGAGCTCCGGGAAGATCTCATGGCAGTGGGGACATTGGTTTCAGTCAATACCATAAGTAACGTACTCCACCGCAATGGTCTCCGTTCCAGACGAGCCCGTAAGGTACCTTTACTTTCAAAGTGTCATGTCAAGGCTCATCTACAGTTTGCTCATGATCACTTGGAGGACTCTGAGACAGACTGGTTCAAGGTTCTATGGTCTGATTTGACCAAGATCCAGATCTTTGGTGCCAACCACACACGTGACGTTTGGAGACTGGATGGCACTGCATACGACCCCAAGAATACCATCCCAACAGTCAAGCATGGTGGTGGCAGCATCATGCTGTGGGGCTGTTTCTCAGCCAAGGGGCCTGGCCATCTGGTCCGCATCCATGGGAGGATGGATAGCACGGCCTACCTGGAGATTTTGGCAAAGAACCTCCGCTCCTCCATCAAGGATCTTAAGATGGGTAGTAATGTCATCTTCCAACAAGACAACGACCCAAAGCACACAGCCAAGAAAACCAAGGCCTGGTTCAAGAGGGAAAAAGTCAAGGTGTTGGAGTGGCCTAGTCAGTCTCCTGACCTTAACCCAATTGAAAACTTGTGGAAGGAGCTCAAGATTAAAGTCCACATGAGACACCCAAAGAACCTAGATAACTTGGAGAAGATCTGCATGGAGGAGTGGGCCAAGATAACTCCACAGACCTGTGCCGACCTGATCAGGTCTTATAAAGACGATTATTAGCTGTAATTGCAAACAAGGGTTATTCTACGAAATATTAAACATAGGGGTTGTATAATAATTGACCCACACTTTTATGTTTAAAATTTATTAAAATTCAACTGAGCAACATAACTTTTTGGTTTGTAAGATTTATGCTTCTGTTAATAAATCCTACTCTCGTTTGCAGTTTGAAGGCTCTAACTTTGCATCTTATCAAACCAGCTAAATCTGCAGGGGGTTGAATACTACTTGTAGGCACTGTATGTAGTAAAATTCACTTCCCATAGTATAATGCACCCATAGTTTTTCATATAGTGCAATGTATTCTCCATAGTTCTCGATACTGTATAATGCAGCCCACATATACTGTAGTATAAGGCAGCCTCCCCATAGACCATCATGCAGCCACCCCAAAGAATATAATGTAGCCCCCTCAGAGTATAATGCATCCCAGCCATACAATATAATGTAACCCCCCATAGAATATAATGTAACCCCCATAGAATATAATGCAGCCCCCATAGAATACAATGTAGCCCCCTCATAGAGTATAATGAAGCCTCCCATACAATATAATGTAACCCTCATAGAATACAATGTAGCCTCCTCATAGAGTATGATGCAACCCCCCTCATAGAATATAATATAATACAGCATCCCATAGAATATAATGTAGCCCCCATAGAATGTAATACAGCCCACCTCCCATAGAATATAATGTAGCCCCTCAAAGAGTATGAAGCATCCTCCCTCATAGAATATAATACAGACCCCCCAAGAGAATTTTAATTCGGGCCATAGTCCAGTACTCCTGATCTCTTTAAAAAACAAAAAAAACCACACAATCCTCACCTCTCTCGTTCCTGCGCTGCTCCAGTCTCTGTGCTCCGGTTCAGCAGCTGCACTGCCGGCACACAGCAGGTACGCGATGAAGTGACGTCATTGCACATCTGCGTGTCAGAGGCAAGAGGGAATGATGGAGAGGGAGCATCAGCTGACACTCTCTCCTCCATCATTGCTTTCAACTGTATTGCGTCATAGACACGAATAGTTGAATGCGAGGGGGAGTCGCGCTGGCGCCAGGGGGCCCCCTGACTCACGGGCCCATAGTGACTGCATGATATACCGCTATCAGTGACATGCCAAACTGGTGGGGGCCCGGGGCTATCATGACACTAGATCAAAATGCATTAACGAATAGTAGCCTTGGACGTGGCTATCAGGCTCACGATAGTAATTTGAGGTCATGCCTTAGTGCGCTAACGGGCCTCTCAGATTTCTCAGGTATTGTCTAGGTAATGATGATACATATCATACATGTTCATGTGGGTCCCTTATACATACAGAAAAAATATACGAGAAGAGCCTTGCGTGGCTATCAGGCTCACATATTGGCCATTTTGCGCTAAGACTTCTCAATTTTTCATATTTCTAAGGTATGATGCAATTCATTTTTCATATTTTTCATGTTTCGTTTTGCAGCTATAGCGCTACAGTGTGCTACTTTTTTTCTTGTATGTATTGAGTTGGTGACTCTAGGTTTAGCACCTGTTCACACTGAATCTATGTTTGGATGTGCCGGTCAGTTTTTTGATATGTATTCATTTACCTTCTACCTGAGCACTCCACCTGGTGGTCACAGGCTTTTTAATTACAACAGGTTCATCACCCCTCCACAGAGATGTAGATTTTAGTCTGAAGAGAGGATTCATACGTTCCCATGCAGACAGACTTTTCTAAGCGAGGATAGGCATTAGTTGGGACCTGATATACGAGAAGAGCCTTGACGTGGCTATCAGGCTCACATAATTTGGCCATCTTATGCGCTAAGACTTCTCAATTTTTCATATTTCTAAGGTAATGATGCAATTCATTTTTCATATTTTTCATGTTTCGTGTTTGCAGGCTATAGCGCTACAGTGTGCTACCTTTTTTTCTTGTATGTATATGAGTTGGTGACTCTAGGTTTAGCACCTGTTCACACTGAATCTATGTTTGGATGTGCCGGTCAGTTTTTTGATATGTATTCATTTACCTTCTACCTGAGCACTCCACCTGGTGGTCACAGGCTTTTTAATTACGACAGGTTCATCACCCCTCCACAGAGATGTAGATTTTAGTCTGAAGAGAGGATTCATACGTTCCCATGCAGACAGACTTTTCTAAGCGAGGATAGGCATTAGTTGGGACCTGATATACGAGAGGAGCCTTGACGTGGCTATCAGGCTCACATAATTTGGCCATCTTATGCGCTAAGACTTCTCAATTTTTCATATTTCTAAGGTAATGATGCAATTCATTTTTCATATTTTTCATGTTTCGTGTTTGCAGGCTATAGCGCTACAGTGTGCTACCTTTTTTTCTTGTATGTATATGAGTTGGTGACTCTAGGTTTAGCACCTGTTCACACTGAATCTATGTTTGGATGTGCCGGTCAGTTTTTTGATATGTATTCATTTACCTTCTACCTGAGCACTCCACCTGGTGGTCAAAGGCTTTTTAATTACAACAGGTTCATCACCCCTCCACAGAGATGTAGATTTTAGTCTGAAGAGAGGATTCATACGTTCCCATGCAGACAGACTTTTCTAAGCGAGGATAGGCATTAGTTGGGACCTGATATACGAGAAGAGGCTTGACGTGGCTATCAGGCTCACATAATTTGGCCATCTTATGCGCTAAGACTTCTCAATTTTTTATATTTCTAAGGTAATGATGCAATTCATTTTTCATATTTTTCATGTTTCGTGTTTGCAGGCTATAGCGCTACAGTGTGCTACCTTTTTTCTTGTTTTTAGGCAGCTGCCTAGTCTGCCTGCCGCTAACGCCGGCCCTGGCAGCATCATTACATACTTCGTGGCCGAGCAGGCGACTATGGGGCTCCTGGTTAGAGGGGTCTGATACTGAACAAATTCATAAACCTCCATTAGGGGGAGCTCACTGCACACACAGTTCTACAGCTCATATTACATGAATAAAGCTCTGCGCAGTGAGCTCCCCCTAGTGGTGGCAGCAGATAGCAAGAATTTTTATCATTTATAGGGAAACTGTCAGAACGATCCACCCCTCAAAAATTGTTGAAATGGTCTGAAAGGTAATGTCATCAATGACTTCTACCGATATAGTCTCTTGCTCCCTGACTAATAAATCTTTTATTAATGTATATGTAAACAAGGCCTAAGTGCTCTGGTAGTGCCATAGAACTTCCTGAGCTTCTGCATCCCTGACTCTTTGTACCCACCAAATCCCACCTTGCTTTGCTTGACCAAAAGCTCACTGTCTTGACAACAGAACCCAATACTGATCATCATCCAATAATGACCACCCCCAATAATGATCACCCCAATACTGATCACCCTTCAAAACTAATCAGTCCCAATATTGATCACTTACAGTACTGATCACCCCAATATTGATCATCACCCAATAGTGATCATCCAAACACTGATCCTATTCCAATACTGATCATCCTCCAATACTGATCACCTCCAATATTGATCATTCCCCAATACTGATCACCCTGCAATACTGATCACATCCAATACTGATCACCCTCCAATACTGATCACCTCCAATACTGATCACCCTCCAATACTGATCACGTCCAATACTGATCACCCTCCGATACTGATCATCACCCCAATACTGATGACCCCAAGACTAATCACACAATACTGATCACAACCCAATTCTGATGATCACTGCCTAATACTGATCACCTCCAATAGTGATCACCCCAATACTAATAACAACCCAATACTAATGATCACTGCTTAATACTGATCATCTTCCAGTAGTGATCTGATCACCCCAATACTGATCATCATCCTAATACTGATCACCCCCAATACTAAACACCCCCAGTACTGAGCAGAATACCACCCATCTCTCTGTTTTCCTTAGCACAGATATATTTATCCAGACGAGACCATATCTAGTTTTGAGACTTTTTTCTCCGTTGTCGCCCTTTTCTTCAGTGCTCCTCCCGCTTTATCTGTTTCTCTTTACCGCGTCTTTATATTTTTAAATGAAAACAAATGTACAAAACTGAAACCTTGTGATCCGAGCGCGGAGGATCTGACACACGGGTCCCTGAGTGACAGCCGATAAAGCCCTGGGAGTTCACCTCGTGTTCTGCCCTTGCACATGATAATCAGCTGATTTACTGGAATTTGCAACTGCAGAAAAGCTAATCTGCTTCACCCACTTGTCCTGGAGCCTGAAAGCAGCAGCGACACAATACATGATGTACTGAGAGGAGCAGAGGAACTGGAATTTGCAATTGATAGTATAAGTTTTTAAATTTCAATTAACGTGCATTTCCCTTTAAAAAAAAAAGTTAATTTCCTTCTTGTAACTTCTGTTAATTTTTTTTCTTAATTATTGTTTCAGTGTAAGCTGGATGAGACTGATGACCAATTTGGCTGCCAACCATCACCGAGCTTCCCAATTTCTACTTCATTCTTTCTCTTTGTGGAGATCATCAACTGGTTAAGGGAGTCTTACATGCCACATAATGCTTTCTTGGAAAAATAGGCAAACAGACTTGTCCAGAAGGCAGGAACGTTTCTCTGTAGGCCACCTACTGACTGAGCCATTCGATTCATGCTGCCCTGGTCCGGTTTCCAGTCTGGTTCTCCGAAGCATCTGGTTTTCACTTCTGCACCCAATATTATCAGCCTGGCATTCTGAGCGCCTCTTGTCATCATGACATTGGCATGTGGCACCTGTCATGACATCCGGTCACTTTAGGATCTAGGTTTCATGTGACATAATGATGTAGATGCCTCCAACAAAGCAGAGGATCCCGGAGCGGAAGTGAAGACCACAGAGGTCCAGACTGGCCACCAGCCCAGGGCAGGTGAATCCAATCCCGCATATCCTGTGAATAAACCAAAGTCTCCGACTCCTCCATAAGGAAGGATTCTCCCAAATTCAATTTTTTTTTCATTTTTGCAAATCTAAAAAAAAATGGCAGCTGGGAATTATCATGGGTGAAGAAACTGGCTGAGAAAAATGTAAAAAATTGTACTCATGTGTTGCCATTTGTCCCACCATGGTCATCTTCTTCAGCCTGGCCTTCACTGGACCATCTTTGACATTTTCAGTGCTTTTTGAGCCATCTTGGCGCCTCCAACGCTGACTATGCCCAGCAAAGGTTTCAGAAGGCGTGAGAAGATGGCTCAAGGAAGACCGGGCTGAAGGAGACGATTGACCCAGGGTGGAGCTGCCAGGGGCACAGGTGACGGCCGCGTGAGTTTAATTTTTTTCCTGCTTATTGTGTTCTAGGGGAAAAAATACACATTCGATTCCCACTGAACAAATTCAGGTGAATCTGCAGATATTGTTGAAAAGCAAATTTAGCAGACAATATCTGCGACCTGTCATATATGCCATCTATTAAACAGATGGCACAGCACCAGGATTTCATAGCTTTGCCAAACTCTATTTCTTTTTGGGTAGGGGTCTGTAGAAACTTTATTTTGCTATTTAGGATAATTTATGTAGTCCTGTTGAATACTCCCAATTTTGCAGGACAATCTTTAACACTGAACCCCAAAGTGGATGAGCCTGAGTTATTGGGGCAATCCTGAAAAGTCCTGGTGGTTGAGGTTTACATTTTTCGATTTAGGGAATTAAAGAATTGGGAAGCATGGAATATTATGACGGGGATCTCCATCAAGTGTTATCCAGCTCTACTATATACAGAAAACTGAAAGCTCAGCTGCCTTAATATTTTTTCATGACATGTTCTACTTCTTTGATGTTGATTTCTCATAACCCAGCGATGGTGGAAGTGGAGGAAATATTTGTTCAGTGGTGGGAGGGCGGAGGTGTGGAGCACGTTGGGTCTCTTGGAGTCGTAGGCAATTCGAGCTTTGTTTTCTATTGTGTGACTCTTCCCCCATTGTCTCTGTGGGTACAGGATGTGTGGGGAATGCCTCGCTGCTCCTGTTTGGCATTCAGTGCACTCAGGGAACAATAGTTTTTCTTTCTGGGACGCTGATAATCACCAATCTTCAAAAGTGAAAGAAAGAAAAACAGAAAATAGCACAAGCAATCGGGAGTCACAGCAAAAAAAAGAAGCTAAAATAACAGTTCTCAGGCCATGTGACAAATATCGTGTCACTGAGACAAAAGCGCAATATAGATTATGTCATGTTCTCATGGTAAAGGAAGCAATGTACGAAACTAGCGACTCCCGGGAAAGTACAACAGATTTAACAAATATGTTTTTCACATTTCTTAAAAAAAAAAATTTGCAGTCTATCATTGTACTGAGGTATTCCACAGCCGGAAGAGGGTATGTCTCTAAAGCCCAAGAGTGGTTACATGAACCCATTGATGTATATAACCACAGCCCAATAGTGGACAGCTCCCCAGCCCCAATAGTGGACAGCTACCCATCCCCAATAGTAGACAGCTCCCCAGCCCAATGGTGAACGGCTCCCCAGGCTCAATGGTGAACAGCTCCACAGCCCCAATAGTTGACGGCTCCTCAGCCCCCATAGTGGACAGCTCCCCAGCCCCAATAATGAATGGCTCCCCAGCCCCAATGGTGAACAGCTCCACAGCCCCAATGGTGAACGGCTCCCCAGGGCCAATGGTGGACGGCTCCCCAGGGCCAATGGTGAACAGCTCCCCAGCCCCAATAGTGGACAGCTCCCCAGCCCCAATAGTGGACAGCTCCCCATCCCTAATAGTGGACTGCTCACAGCACAATAGTGGATGGCTCCACAGCCCCAATAATGGATGGCTCCACAGCCCCAGTAGTGAACAGCTCCCCAGCCCAATAGTGGATGGTTCCATAGCCCAATAGTGGACAGCTCCCAGCCCCAATAGTGGACAGCTCCCAGCCCAATAGTGGATGGTTCCATAGCCCAATAGTGAACAGCTCCCAGCCCCAATAGTGGACGGCTCCTCAGCCCCAATAGTGGACGACTCCACAGCCCCAATAGTGATCAGCTCCACAGCCCCAATAGTGGATGGCTCCACAGCCCCAATAGTGGACGGCTCCACAGCTCCAATAGTGGACGGCTCCACAGCCCCAATAGTGGACGGCTCCACAGCCCAATAGTGAACGGCTCCACAGCCCCAATAGTGGACGGCTCCACAGCCCCAATAGTGGACGGCTCCACAGCCCCAATAGTGGACGGCTCCACAGCCCCAATAGTGGATGGCTCCACAGCCCCAATAGTGGACGGCTCCACAGCCCAATAGTGAACGGCTCCACAGCCCCAATAGTGGATTGCTCCACAGCCCCAATAGTGGATGGCTCCACAGCCCCAATAGTGTACGTCTCCACAGCCCCAATAGTGTACGGCTCGACAGCCCCAATAGTAGACGGCTCCACAGCCCCAATAGTGGAAGGCTCCACAGCCCCAATAGTGGAAGGCTCCACAGCCCCAATAGTAGACGGCTCCACAGCCCCAATAGTGGAAGGCTCCACAGCCCCAATAGTGGACGGCTCGACAGCCCCAATAGTAGACGGCTCCACAGCCCCAATAGTGGAAGGCTCCACAGCCCCAATAGTGGACGGCTCGACAGCCCCAATAGTAGACGGCTCCACAGCCCCAATAGTGGAAGGCTCCACAGCCCCAATAGTGGACGGCTCCACAGCCCCAATAGTGGACGGCTCCACAGACCAATAGTGGACGGCTCCTCAACCCCAATAGTGGACGGCTTCCCAGCCCCAATAGTGGACGGCTCCACAGCCCCAATAGTGGACGGCTCCACAGCCCCAATAGTGGACGGCTCCACAGCCCCAATAGTGGACGGCTCCACAGCCCCAATAATGGACGGCTCCACAGCCCAATAGTGGACGGCTCCTCAACCCTAATAGTGGACGGCTTCACAGCCCCAATAGTGGATGGTTCCATAGCCCCAATAGTGGACGGTTCCACAGCCCCAATAATGGACGGCTCCACAGCCCAATAGTGGATGGTTCCATAGCCTCAATAGTGGACGGCTCCACAGCCCAATAGTGGACGGCTCCACAGCCCAATAGTGAACAGCTCCACAGTTCCTATAGTGGACGGCTCCACAGTTCCAATAGTGGACGGTTTCACAGTTCTAATAGGTGACCAGCTCCACATCCTCAGTATTTCACATTTCCACACCCTGTACTCTTCAAAGTTCCAAAATGACACAAGAAGACACCTTATAAAGCCCATGTAGACAGCTTTTTTACTTCACTGTTGCATTGCGAAACATCAACATTGCCTCAATTCAGCATACCTTCAAAGTCCCTGCAGGACAAAGTTATTGTACATGACCCTAAAGGCTCCATGCTTTAAAGCTGTGCTACATCCGCAGTCACACATCTCTGCTAGTGCAAAGCTTCATAGACCAAACCTGCAGCACATTACCCCGTTATTGACAGAACAGTATAGACTCTCAGGCTGGAGAGCAGTGAGGGAATTTTGATTGTTGGACTAAGCTTTGTGGGATTTCTCCACGAGAAAGTGAAGGATTACATAAGTGCACAAATACAGAGCAGTCTACAGTTGTGGCCAAAAGTTTTAAGACTAACATAAATTTGGGTTTGCTTTGGTTTTCTGCTTCAGTGTTTGTCCATCTTTTAGTCAGAGGTTTCTATAGTTAATGACGTACAGTTATAAACATTTCATCAGTTTTTAAACTTTTATTGACAAATCCGTGAAGTTTCTGCGAAGCCTCAATATTCCCAGCGTTGGACATTATTTCTCCACACTTCTGACTGATGGCCGCCTGTTCTTATCTCATCAGCCTCGAAATTTATCGCAATTTCTCGGATTTGTTTGTTCCTTTTTCAGGATTAATCATAGGTTCTCGATGGGATGGAGATCTGGAAAGTTTCTCGGTCATGGACCCTAAATTTCAATGTTTTGTTCATCGAGCCACTTAGTTATCAATTTTCCTTGTGACATGGTCTCATGATGCTGCACATTGCTCCTAGAGTCCTGTGTCGTTGGGAAAAGTTGCCCTTAGAGCAGGTTTTGATCCCATTATTTATTCATGGCAGTGATCTTTGGCAAAACTATGAGTGAGCCATCCATGGATGAGAAGCCCCCACACATGGAGGGTCTCAGGATGTTTTACAGTTGGCAGACACAGGACTCATGGTAGCGCTCATCTTTTTTTCTATGGCCAATCATATATCATGTATCTGTAAGGAGGTGTCGGAGACCCTCAATTGCCTTTTCTCTCCTGTGGACACTGTACACATGTAACATGTGCGGCACCTTGTCATTTGTCAATGTTAATGTAATGTGCTGTATCATGCTGTGACGTTTACTACTGTAATGTAAAATGTATTATCCAGCTTAGGGATAGAGTACAGAGGGTCAAACAGTTGGGAGGAGTTAAAGAGAGGATGGTGCAAAGCCTCAGGGACTTAGGGAAAGAACTTCCTGTATAAGCAGCAGAGTCAGGGCAGGCTTGCCCATCGCAAGACATGCACCATAGAAAGGACAGAGGATTCCCCGGTTGTGGGGATAAAAGCTGCCCCAGGTGGACAGGCAGCGTGGACAGGCACTGGCTCAGCGGGTTCGACCCCAGAAGAAATGCGAGGTTCGGGACCAGGATAGACGCCGGTGGCATGCCACTTACAGAGGCTGCAGGGAAAGTACAGGAAGCACTGTCTCGTTTGCACCGTGTTCAGTAAAATTTTTACCGTTGGAAAAGAACTGTGGCTTGTGGTGTTTCCTGAGACCTGATCCCCTGCAACCGAAGTAAACGTGTGATGAAGGTAAATGACTGCACCGCAGGACTGGGACTTCACTTGTCTTTCTATGTACAAGGTGCCGGGATGCTCACTGACTGTGACTTAGTGAACTTGCCCACGACTACCACCCCGTGCCACCTTGTTACAAATAAACCACCTCTTTATCACCCTTTAAAAATAAAAAAGCAACCAAAATTAGCATATCTGGTATCACTGCATCTGTAAAACTTGGGTCTGCCAAAATATAAAATGAATTAACAGTAAATGCCATAGAAAAAAATCAAAACACCTAAATTAATTTTTTGATCACCTCACTTCCTTAAAAAAAATGCAACCACAATGTCATATGTACCCCAAATGTATATCAATTAAACCATCAGCTCAACATATAAAAAAACAAAAATGCACAATGGAAAAATAAAACTTGTGCTAGTTTTGGAAAAAGGCAACACAAACAGAAAAAAATATTTGTATAAATTTCTGGGTTTTTTTCCCACCAATTTAATGAAAAAAATTCTATGCACGTTTGACCGCCATAATCATACAGAACTGGAGAACTTTACAACTTTTCCAAATGTCTTATTGCAGCTTTGTGGCTTAAAAACTTTAATAAATCATAACCTATGTTTTATAATTTATGCATAAATTATATCTGTAAAAAATAACCAAACTGATATATTTCCTTTAAACCCCACATGTCATACCAATGGAGTCTTTTCAAAGAGACTATTTGAGTTAAAAAAAAAACATCTACTTAAGGAAAGAAGTAAAAAAATGCTGATGTTCTTAAGAATCAGCGCCCACACCGGTGGCTACGAGGTTATTTATTCTTCTCTTGATCTAAGCTCCACGGGGTAAACACTTAGGCAAAGCACAAGAACAAGAACATCTCATATGTCACAATCAATCTTTTTTTTTGCACAAAATTTGTTAACAAAAATTTTATTTTACTTTTACGTTTTCCCTTGTTTTTCTACATTTTTTTTCATTTGGAAAAACTTATGGGTAAATGCATGAAGAAAATACAACAGAGCTGACAACATGGGGCAGTATTATAGTAGTTATATTCTTGTACATAGGGGCAGTATTATAGTAGTTATATTCTTGTACATAGGGGCAGTATTATAGTAGTTATATTCTTGTACATAGGAGCAGTATTATAGCAGTTATATTCTTGTACATAGAGGCAGTATTATAGTAGTTATATTCTTGTACATAGGGGGCAGTATTATAGTAGTTATATTCTTGTACATAGAGGCAGTATTATAGTAGTTATATTCTTGTACATAGGGGGCAGTATTATAGTAGTTATATTCTTGTACATAGGAGCAGTATTATAGCAGTTATATTCTTGTACATAGGAGCAGTATTATAGTAGTTATATTCTTGTACATAGGGGCAGTATTATAGTAGTTATATTCTTGTACATAGGGGCAGTATTATAGTAGTTATATTCTTGTACATAGGAGCAGTATTATAGTAGTTATATTCTTGTACATAGGGGCAGTATTATAGAAGTTATATTCTTATACATAGGAGCAGTATTATAGTAGTTATATTTCTTGTACATAGGGGCAGTATTATAGTAGTTATATTCTTGTACATAGGAGCAGTATTATAGTAGTTATATTCTTGTACATAGGGGCAGTATTATAGTAGTTATATTCTTGTACATAGGAGCAGTATTATAGTAGTTATATTCTTGTACATAGGGGGCAGCATTTATAGTAGTTCTATTCTTGTAATAGGCGTATATAGGGCAGCATTATAGAGTTATATTCTTGTACATATGGGCAGTATTATAGTAGTTATATTGTTGTACATAGGGGCAGCATTATAGCAGTTATATTCTTGTACATATGGGCAGTATTATAGTAGTTATATTGTTGTACATAGGTGGCTGTTTATAGCATTTGTTTTTATTCCTTCCTGAATCATGAATGGTGACAGTGCACAAGAGGAATGTAACTCATTACAAATCAGTTAGAATGTTTATGTGATTTCTGTTATTATTATTGTCTGTAATGAAGGTCATCTCTCTCTGAACTGCCCTGTTAGGTTTTGTATCTTCTCTCATATCTACTCCATATATAAGCAGATGATGGTGTGGTCGTCCGTCTTTGTTTCTTAGCATTTTCCCGGCTTCCCTCTCAGGCAGATTGTTATTCACCCTCTCAGTTGTGTTACATAACTCGCACAGCGACACCTTTTACTTTTCACGCTTGGTCTTTGATGTCACCCATGGCTTCCCTCCAGCAGGCTTGGAGCAGAGGTGCTTATCAGGGTTGTTATGTTCTTTATACTTTCCTGGAGGAGTTCTGCCAAGTTCTTTGTGATTGTACCGGCGCACAACTCATAGAAAACAATCATTATCCTGTTTTTCTCGCCAAACCGCACATTTTCTGTTTCCCCCAAACCTAGCAGTAAACACTCATTAGAAGATCCAGTTTCTGACACAGATCGCCCTGTTGCTGCCCGGCCACAACCTGATGGTGCAGTGTTGGCAGGATCTGCTTTACTAATTTAATTAAAATTTCCTTAATAGGCAAATGAGGGCATTCTTGGTAAACAGATGGAAGTCCTAGTCTTGGGATCTTTATCAATTTGACAAAATAGAGAAATAAGCAGCACAACTTTCTGAAGAATCCGGACTGAGCAAGCTTTACAACTGCTGTGTGTAATTCTATCTTTGTCCTCTAGAGGTGCTCCAGCAAAAATAAACTACTAGGTTTCCCGGCAGGATTGCCGAATGTTCCAGTAGCAAAACTCTCTGAGACAAAAACATGCATAGCTATGTTTTTTTTTGCCACATTGGAAGACGTCGGTACCATTTTTGCTTTGGGATGCTTTGTGCGTTTAAGAGGTTGTCCATTACTTTATCACTGATAACCTATCTCTAGTAGAGGTCATCAATGTCTGATCGGTTGGGGTCCGACACCTGGCACCCCTTCCAATCAACTGTTTTTTGTGTTGGTGGCCGGAAATGCTCAATTGCGGAGCTGCTTCATCTTTTGATAGTGGTCGCGGCTGGGTACTGCAGCTCCGCTCCACATTCCCCACAAAATGGAAGCTTCATCTCCTGCTTGGGCTTTTATAGTG
This sequence comes from Oophaga sylvatica, assembly GCA_033576555.1. Taxonomy (NCBI): domain Eukaryota; kingdom Metazoa; phylum Chordata; class Amphibia; order Anura; family Dendrobatidae; genus Oophaga; species Oophaga sylvatica. The sequence goes on from JARQOD010000006.1 coordinate 6,439,973, forward strand.
GCTATGAGTCATCAGTGACCTCTAACCTGTACTCCCTCATGCTTAGCTGTCTTATAGGGTGGAGCAACTGCACGAAAAGATGGAGAAGCCCGACAGGCTGCTCCCGAGGTCATAAGATCCTTCTTCTTTATCTTGCACTATCTGTAAAATGAAAACAGAATTTTTAGCAAACAGATTTCACACACTTCAAAAAATTACCCAGATTTATACTTTGACTTGATTTATATTGAATCAATTCACTCAAGTCTATTTGTTAGCAGTTTTCTCAACCCAGTGCTGGATTCACAGCTACACTGTGTAGTATTGCTCTAAAATGTCCTGTATGCTACTGATGTTTCTGAACATGTCCTACATAGAGACTGAAAATCATAACTCGCTCATATCTATGTGTGTTGTGTATGGGAGACATCATAGCAGCTAGCCTCTACCGCTAGCCCAGTGACAAATGAAAAATAGAAAATGAAAAAATACACATCATATAATGGCCAGAAATAGTGTTCTTTCTGATGCATACATATGACTCCTTTTTTTTTGTAAAATTAATTACTAGCACACTTTTAAAGCAAGCCTGCAAGTCTGTACTTTGATAAGAGTCACAGTTATATTTTTTTTGATAAATTGTTTCAAAACCCTTGAAAGATATAATTTACATAACCTTGCCTGCATGTACAGTAGCTACCACTGGGGGGAGAAGGGTATAAACATTCATTCTACTTAATGCAAAGTTTGCAAAAATACATTATGGAATTTATCATAACAGAAGATCCAACCTAAATGGTTGAGATGTTAAAATTTGGAGACTGACTTCAGCTTTTTTTTTTTCTAGAGATGATTAAGCACTAAAATTCTTGGATACTCGTTACCGGAACAGAGCAATTCCTAATGTTCAGATGCTTGTTTCGAGTAACAAGTAGAGATGAACAAACCTTTTAAGGTTTGGTTTGGCGATGTTCATCGAACATAATCGGATACCATTGAATTCAATGGGAGGCAAAACCAAACTCCTGTATTTTTGATAACCAGCCAGGCAAAACTGATCGCTGCGGGCTGCAACCCTCAGCTTTCAGCTTTAGCAGGGTTGGTTATCATCAAGAATAGAGGGGACTCCATGCTGTTTTTTAAATTATATAAATAATTTTAAAAAAAAGCGTGGGGTCCTCCCTTTTTTGACAACCAGCCAAGCTAAAGCTGACAGCTGGGGGCTGGTATTCTCAGGTTGTTAAGAGGCCATAGATATTATCCCCCCAGCCTAAAAATAGCAGCTCGCAGCCACTCAGAAAAGGTGCATCTATTAGATGCGCCAAATCTGGCGCTTTGACCAGCTCTTCCCACTTGCCATGTGACAGTGGCAAGTGGAGTTCATATTTGTGGGGTTGATGTCACCTTTGTATTGTCCAGTGACATCAAACCCAGAGGTTAGTAATATAGAGGCATCTATAAAACACCCCCATTACTAACCCCATAGTGATATTGTATAAAAAAAACACACCCAGAATAAACTGCTTTATTTGAAATAATGACACAGACTGACTGACAATTGACTCTAAATTAAACCATACTCACGTCATCACCCAGTCTGCTGAAGCCAATGTCCACTGCAAATGAAATAAAATAATAAACAATCATATTCCTCACCTGTCCGAAGTGAAGAGATGATCCATAATGTTCCACGACGATCCTGAGCTGCGGTGGGAAAGTTCACCGTCGTTTATCAGCTGATGAGCTCAAGTATTGCCACTTACGACACCTTTGCTACCTGAGAACTTTCTTACACGTCGTTGCCTTAAGTGATGTCCGCGGGGCTCATCAGTTGATGAACTCCAGTGACCTCACTTATGGCAGCTCAATGCTACACACTGCAGGAGTGATCACATGCTCCTGTCAGTGTGTCGCCAACAGCTGGAGTGACTGCTCTACAAGTGAGCCAAATCGTCGTGGGACAGTACGGATTACAGCGGATACATGAGGGATATGGTGGTTTATTATTTTTTCTCTTTTCCAGGAGACAATGACATCAGGGATTAGGCGCTAAGGTGAGTATATGGTTTTTTTAAAATTTTTTTTTCCAAAAGACAAAGAGCTTCACGGATTAGGTGTAAGGTGAGTATATACTGTGTTTTTAATTTTTATTTTAATATTTATTTATTTTAACTTTTTTCTTTTTACTTTGAGCACTGGCAACAGCTGGTGACTACACTCGTCAGCTGCCGCCTGCTCCTGCTGTTATCAGCGACAGCAGGTGTAGGCTGATGGGAGTAGTAGTATCTCATCAGCCAATGTCTGTGACATGCGGTAAGCTTTTTACTGCGGGTCCCAGTCACAGCTGCGGGGTACGCTGACATCTGACAGCTTGACCCTGCAACGGTCTGACTGACGGTAACGATCTTACCGGCGGTAACGTTGCAGCCGATCAGAGCCACCGTCTGCACAAAGCCTTAGTTTACCGAACTTTGGCCGAATTTTGCCGATCTTGAGCAAAATTCTCGGGAATTCAAACACGAATCCGAATGTGCAATTATCATGGTGACTTTGAGATTGGCGAATGACTTCCGAACAAGTTCGCTCATTTCTAGTAATGAGTATAATGGGAGTCAATGGGAAATCCTAGCATTTTTCAGGCAGACACTACAAGGAGGTCTGAGGGGCCATGAAAAGGTTGAAATGGATGGAAAAAGTTCTGAACAGAAGAGAACAGCATGGGGAAGACCCCGGAAGCATCTCTGACTCCCAGATCGGTGATGAGAACAATGAGGTCACACTTTTACTCCACTTTAAG
>JARQOD010000006.1:6442848-6515272 GCA_033576555.1 Oophaga sylvatica
TTACGATGGTCTGTCAGGACGATTATTTGCTGTGCAGCTCCCTGAAGAAGGTGTCTCCATTCCTCGAAGGCGGCAATAATGGCCAACAATTCTCTATTGCCCACATCGTAGTTCCTCTCAGCCGAAGACAACTGCTGGGAAAAGAAGGCACAGGGATGCAAGACATTCTTCTCACCTGTTCTCTGAGAGAGTATAGCTCCAACGGCACAGTCTGAAGCATCCACCTCTATTATGAAGGCAAGCTCGGGGTTGGGATGTACTAAGATAGGTGCGGTGGTAAATTTATCCTTTAAACAGGAAAATGCTTCCTGAGCTTGCGGTGTCCAGGAGAAGCTAGACTGTTTCCGGGTAAGTTGGGTGATAGGTGACACTACCTCAGAAAAATTCTTAATGAAACGTCTATAGAAGTTGGCAAATCCGATGAAACGTTGCACCTCCTTCACATTTCTAGGAATTGGCCAATCCTTGATGGCTTGGGTCTTGCTTCCATCCATACTAATCCCTTGCGTAGATAGTACATACCCCAGAAATTGAATTTCGGTCCTATGGAATTCACATTTTTCAAGTTTGATGTAGAGATGGTTTTGTCTTAGGCGTTCTAAGACCGCACTCTCTCCAACAACTCAGGGATTAAAGGCAATGGATAACGGTTTCTAATAGTAACCTTATTGAGTTCCCTATAGTCTATGCAGGGTCTCAGAGATCCATCTTTCTTCTTCACAAAGAAGATGGGTGCACCTGCGGGAGATGAAGAGGGGCGTATGAAGCCCTTGGCTAAATTTTCGTCTATATAATCCTTCAAAGCTTTTAGCTCGGGCCCCGCTAGGGGGTAGATCTTACCAAAAGGTATCTCGGCTCCGGGTAATAATTCAATTGGACAATCATATGGACGGTGAGGAGGAAGCTGATCAGCGTTCTTCTTCTCACATAAATCGTCATAGTCCTGGTATACAGCTGGTAGTTCAGGGACTGACATGGTTCCTTTAGGAACAGAGCAAGCTGAAACTCCTTGACTCATCTGTTTCTCCGGAAAGTGTAATTCCTTGGTCTCCCAGTTAATCGTAGGATTCTGCGCCTGCAGCCATGGTAGCCCTAGAATGATGGGAAAGTGGGGAGAAGAGATAAGCAAAAAATACATTTTCTCCTGATGATCTTTACCCATAAGGACCCTCAAAGGCTCTGTTTCTTGATCCACTGGTCCAGAAGTCAGTAGAGAGCCATCCACAGTCTCCATCTGTACTGGAGTAGCCTTCTTCACTGAACGTATCCCCTGTTTCAGAGCAAAGGAGATATCCATAAAATTTCCACTTGCTCCTGAGTCGATCATAGCAGAGCTAGACACCCAGACTGAGTCAACCCAGAGTTTGATGGAAAGGAAGCAATGAGAATTGTTTCTTTTACAACTCAGCTGGGACACCGCTGAGGAAACTTGAAAAATTGCAGCGTTTATACCGTCATCATCCCCAGAACTAACAGAGTTTAAGTCCGAGAAATCAAGATCTCTTGCAGCAGATCTCTCTGGAGCCTGAGGCTCGGACATGACAGAGCTCCTCTCGCAACACTCACAGTGAATGACTGCTGCAGTAGTCTTACGAGAACGGCTGGGGCAGTTTATAATGAAGTGCCCTGACTTACCACAGTAGAAACATAGATTTTCCTTTATAAGATGTTCTTTGCGTGCATCACTAACCCGTCTTTGTAAAGAGTCCACCTGCATGGGTTCAGGTTCTGGTTCCCTTGTGATCCTACTCAAAGGTTCCTTAGCTGAGGAGGGAGGTAGTAAAAGGTTAGTGCGATTATTTTCGAACCATCTCTCTTGTCTGCGTTCAGTCAGACGAGCATCAATACGGATACAATAGTTAATAAAGTCACCTAACGCAGTGGGAGGGTCGGCACGAGCAAGTTCATCCTTAATCAGTGGAGACAACCCTTTCCGAAAAATAGATTTTTTAGCGGAAGTGTCCCAAGTGGTATCAAGAGCCCATCTCCTGAAATCCAGGGCATATTCGGCTACTGAACGCTTACCTTGGCGCAAAGTTAACATGGCTGCTTCAGCTGTTGCACCTCGATTGGGGTCATCAAACACCTGCCCCATGGCTGAAATAAAAGCATCAAGGTGATTCAAACAATCATCCTCAGTCTCAATCAGAGGGTTTGCCCACATCAAAGCCTTATTGGTAAGCAACATGATTATAGTAAGCACTTTGGATCGTTCAGTGGGAAATTGTGAAGCATGTGCAGAGAAAAATAAATTGCATTGATTAATAAATCCCCTGAATTTCTCACGTTCACCGCCAAAACGAAAAGGAGGTAATTTGGGGATCCCAGAACTTGGGGTTATGGCAGGAGCCTGGGCTCGTTCCTCTAGAGCCTCAATCCTGGCTCGCAATTCCTGGGTAGTCTGTCCAAACACTTGCAAATTATGATTAGTGAGGTCCTGTAGGCTTGCAAAACGGGTTTTTAAAGTCTGTACATCTGAAAGGATTGTATCAGTCACTCCGCAAAGTTCCTTTATGCGGGCCTCCATCTTCCAGATCTTTTAAGGCAGAGGTGCTGGAAGGAGAAGAGGAAAGGAAAAAAAAAAAAAAAAACAATAGTGTTTACCTGTGGTAACACTCCAGAGTAAAATTTTAAGGGAAAGCGCTCACCTGGAATGGTTGTGAGAAGTCACAACCACTGTCATCACATAAGGTATTAAACGGACATCTGATATCCACAGTCACAGCAGACTCGGCTTTCCCAGACCCAGCAGACACTAAACATTGGCTCCTGAATCTTGTCATGTATAGTGTACAGTTCCTATAGCGTCTTGTGCTTGGGTGCGAGGAAAACACAGGAGACATAGGTTGAAATGAAATGACTTGTATTATTTCATACAAGCATGCTGAAAAGTTCACACAGTTTGCAGGAACAGCGACAGGAGACACAGCAGGCCAGAGTAACTTCAAGCACTACAATAAATCTCCAAAGCAGGTTCAGGATCTCTTCTCTGTACCGTAATTCCTCTGCAAACATGGATTCACCAAACAGCAGGTTTCCAGAGTCCAAAAGTGTTCCAAGGTTCCTCAGTAGGGAATAGCTGGAGTACAAGTCCAAGGCTTCCAGGAGTCAGGTCACAGACTGACTGAGGCTTGATTCAGGAGCACTGATTGTTCAGCTGAGGCTGCTTAAGAAGGAAGAGGGAAGAATCAGGGCGGGAACATGAAAACTGGAAACTCCATATTAACTGAGGGCAAGAGCTGCAGAAAGACAGAAAGCAAAATGGCCGACGGAAAACTGAGTTTCAAGGAACATGTCAACAGAGACAAAAAACCTTACATGCACATGGCCAAATGACCCAAGAAAAAAGACCACAACATACACGATTTGCCTCCGATAATCAGATGGCACTGGCCCATTCATGTCTACGTGTCTGTGGAAAACATCGAACCACACTTGGGTGAGAAACGGATATGAAGATGGGGAAACTCTTGGTTTTCAGTTATCTACATCCGAGGAATCTAAGACACTGATCTAACTCTGACCAGAGTCTGATTACCAGAATCGGACCATTTTTCTCGGCTGGAGAACACACTACGGTCGTCTGCACCTATGCTAAAGCAAACTATTTTACTTTTTGTACTTTTTGCAAATTGAGGGACTTTGAAAAGACCTGGAAAACCCCAAAGTGGCAAGATACGAGAGAGCAACACGAACCTACACAAAAAGACCTTAGCAAATGGATCCTCTTTGTTATCTGAGATGTTCAAGTAACTTCTCTCAAACTAGTCAACATGGCACCATCTATGAGAGAGACACCAAAGTAGGGGTCACCCACCTCACATTTAATCTAGTCAGAGACACCATGTCCAACCGAGTCATGTAGCAAAATGTTTTTCTTTTTGTATTACTTACAGGGAGCTTTTACAAATTCTAAGAATTAGTGGGACCCAACATTAAGTACTGCAAGCCTCCAGTTGGGTCTTCACCACCATCACCAGGACCACTTTTGATCGTTTTAGATATCACAATGATGCAATGAAAGATAGCTAGAGGGGTGTTCAGATCTACGACATGTATGGCATATCAATAGGATCCCACCGCTGGGATCCACATCTATCTTCAAAAGTGAGCCCCAATGTGTGCTGCATGGAACGGAGAGGTGGTGCACATCACCGCATGCACAACTGTCTCCATTTATTTTCACGACACTCAAAAATTTGTCCAGTCGGTAGCCCATAGAAAAAAATGAATATTCGGCCATCTCTAAATTCCTGACATCGTAGGACAGAGCCCTGATCTTGAGAAACCCATATGTGGCATGGGATCTATTTCTGCCATGAATGGTCCACATGGGACAACACCACATCCAAAAGTAGACACTATTCTCCTTCACTGCCTGCCCATGAAGAATGATAGCGTGTCACAGATGGTTAGGAAATATTTTGTTGCCCTTCTAGCAACCATAGGGCAAATATCTGAAGTTGTTGCCCCCGTCCAGGCCTGGCAATCCAGTTTTCCCATCTACTGTACCTTTAAAAATCTCTTTTGCTGCACTTGGCTCAACTTTTTTTCCTGAGTAATTAAAATAAGAATCAAATCATTTTCTTCCCTTTCTCCGTCCCGTGGCCCTCTCCGAGCCTTATGTACCTTGGCATCGATTTATTGGAATGAAGTTTACATTAGCGAGAGCCCAAGTATCTTTCCACCAATGGGAGGAACTGAAAACTATTTTTATAATTGCACCTTATTCCTGTCCTTAACCAGAGACGCATTATATTTCCCTAATAAATTCATCTGCAGGCAGAGGACGGATCTCAATCATACACATGTGACTCATTACCTCCTCAGCCCAACAATTGTGTGCGCGGCTCGGAAGGGGCCGGAGTGGAGCAGAGTCATTACCTATTTCATGCGTTACTTAAGGAAAATCAACAACCTAACCACAAGGCAAACATTTCACAGCCGGGCCGCTGACTTTTCAAGGGCATTGGATTGTGTTCCTGTAAATCGATGAGAACCTGGCAAACCCTTTTTGGGACGTAGGTAACGCATTAGCAATTACTTCACATTTTCATTTTGCAGGTGATCGGATCTCATTCTCAAAACCGTGCTAAACCCTGCTTAAAGGGGTTGTCCAAGAGTGAGCAACTAATGACCTTTCCTTACGGTAGGTCATCGGTATCTGATTTGTGGGGTATGACCCCCGACAGCGTCACTGATAGCAGATCGCGCGGTCACCGGAAGTATATAGCGTATAGAGCCGGAACAGCACCGCTCCATACACCGTGTAGTGGACGCTCTCAGGTACTGCAGCTTAGCTCTCATTGAAGTGAACGTGATCGGAGTTACAGTACCTGGGACTGTAGGGAGTGACGGATTCTGTCTGTGTACATTGTGTACACCAGGCCACCACAGGAGCTAATAATGGCGGAGAGGTCAGCGTACTGCCATATTTGATTCCCATCAATTTGATATTCACAATATATCCGAAGAATAAGTTATCAATATCTAAGATGGTCATCAATGGAAAAAGACAGACTGGTAACTCTATAATGTGTGTATGTACTGTGCGTATATATATATATATATATATATATATATGTGTGTGTGTATATACACATGTGCTATGTGTATATATATATGTATACTCTATATATACAGTACATGTGTGTATGTGCTATGTGTATATACATATGTGTGCACAGTACAGTTGTGTTCAAAAGTTTACATATCTGGGCAGAATTTTTGCTTTCTTGTTTTTTTCAGAGAATATGAATGATAACACTAAAACTTTTTCTCCACTCATGGTTAGTGGTTGGGTGAAGCCATTTATTGTCACTACTGTGTTTTCTCTTTCTAAATTATAATAACAAGCCAAAACATCCAAATGACCCTGATCAAAAGTTCACACACCGTGGTGATTTTCGCCTGATAACATGCACAGAAATTGACACAAATGGGTTTGACTGGCTACTAAAGGTGACATCCTCACCTGTGACAACTGCCAGGAAAATGATTCGGGATGCAAAGAAAAACCCACAAATAACATCAGCTGAAACACTGGACTCTCTGAAAACTAGCGGTGTGGCTGTTTCAAGATGTGCAATAAGGAGGCACTTGAAGAAATATGGGCTGCATGGTCGAGTCGCCAGAAGAAAGCCAAATGTCCCTGATAAAAAGTTCACATACCCCATTTCTTAATACCGTGTATTGCCCCCTCTAACATCAATGACAGCTTGAAGTCTTTTGTGGTGGTTGTGGATGAGTTCTTTATTTTCTCAGACGGTAAAGCTGCCCACTCTTCTTGGCAAAAAGCCTCCAGTTCCTGTAAATTCAGGACTGTCTAGCATGAACTGCGCGCTTGAGATCTCCCCAGAGTGGCTCAATGATATTGAGGTCAGGAGACTGAGATGGCCACTCCAGGACCTCCACTTTGTTCTGCTGTAGCCAGTAACAGGTTGAATTGGCCTTGTGTTTTGGATCGTTGTCGTGTCGGAACGTCTAAGTACGTCCCATTCACAGTTTCCGGGCTGATGATTGCAAATTTGCCTCCAGTATTTGCTGATAACATGCTGCTTTCATCTTTCCTTCAACTTTGACCAAGTTTCCGGTGCCTTTGTAGCTCACACATCCCCAAAACATCAGCGATCCACCTCCGTGCTTTACAGTAGGAATGGTGTTCCTTTCATCATAGGCCTTGTTGACTCCCATCCAAGTGTAACGTTTATGGTTGTGGCCAAAAAGTTCAATTTTGGTCTCATCACTCCATAATTACCTTGTTCCAGATCTTTTGAGGCTTGTCTCTGTGCTGTTTTGCTTATTGTAGGCGAGATACTTTGTGGCATTTGCCCAGTAATGACTTTCTTCTGGCGACTCGACCATGCAGCCCATTTTTCTTCAAGTGCCTCCTTATTGTGCATCTTGAAACAGCCGCACCGCTAGTTTTCAGAGCATCCAGAATTTCAGCTGATATTATTTGTGGGTTTTTCTTTGCATCCCGAACAATTTTCCTGGCAGTTGTCACAGGTCACAGGTGAGGATGTCACCAGGGTATGTGAACTTTTGATCAGGGTCATTTGGATGCTTTGGGTTGTCATTATGATTTAAAAAGATAAAACACTGTAGTCTAACAATAAAGAAAGCAAAAATTCTGCCGGGGTATGTAAACTTTTGAGCATAACTGTATATGCTATGCGCATTTACATGTGTGTGTGTTATATACTGATGTTTATGTAGCATCCACATTTATAAATGCAGATGAATGTTTGTAAGTGGAAACATGTTGGCCATCACCCGATGAACAAGTAAAATATTGATCATTCATAAGGAGATTGGATTATTTATGCTGGATCAAAGTCATTGTTCTGGGAAGCACATCCCCCCCCATGTAAACAGGTGATGTGCTGTTGATAACTTGATATGTATGGGGACAGAGTGATTTATTACAGATTGTTCTGTCCCAATCATTCTTCGTCAGCCTGTGTCGACCCCTTGACAAAGATAGGTGCGAAACACGTGTCGGGTGCGGTTTCCTGACTGGTGAGGGTATTTACAAGCCACTGTGGACTTTACCTTTTTGCTCATTTCTGTTTGACATTTCTTACTTACACTTTATCTGGTTGGCTTACTAGCAAGCTCTGTGCAAACACCCATTTTCTGAATCCAGATTGCTTTTGGTATCAGTTTGCAATATTGTGATTGTATTAATTACTACAGAATTGCTGTATTTTCGTCATCATCTTACTTCCCTTCCCCACTCAAAAAAAAGAAATAGAAAGTAAACACAAAATTCAATGAATCACAAAAGACCAAAACAAATATACAACTTTTTGAGCATATAAACAAATAAATAAAGAAGGTTATTGTAGTTACTGATCTCCCATTATGGCGACACTAAATGTGGAAAACTTTCTTTGTAATAGTAAGTTTAATATCGCTGTAAATTGTACTGTTTCACAAAATGAAAACTAAGAATATATGCTAGGGGGGAGGTTTAGGTAGAAATTCATGGAGGGGTTACGTGCGTCCACAGTATCTTCCGAGAAGAAACAGAACAGATCTATATTTGTCCATGGCTGCAATGTCAGTTGCCTCATAGTCTTCAGCTCGGCTCTTTATTTGGTGCAGTTGCAGTCGATTGCCATATGATGAGCAAGTGCATATATACAGTCAGGGCCAGAAATATTTGGACAGTGACACAATTTTCGCGAGTTGGGCTCTGCATGCCACCACATTGGATTTGAAATGAAACCTCTACAACAGAATTCAAGTGCAGATTGTAACGTTTAATTTGAAGGGTTGAACAAAAATATGTGTTAGAAAATGTAGGAATTGTACACATTTCTTTACAAACACTCCACATTTTAGGAGGTCAAAAGTAATTGGACAAATAAACATAACCCAAACAAAATATTTTTATTTTCAAAATTTTGTGGCGAATCCTTTGGAGGCAATCACTGCCTTAAGTCTGGAACCCATGGACATCACCAAACGCTGGGTTTCCTCCTTCTTACTGCTTTGCCAGGCCTTTACAGCCGCAGCCTTTAGGTCTTGCTTGTTTGTGGGTCTTTCCCTCTTAAGTCTGGATTTAGACAAGTGAAATGCATGCTCAATTGGGTTAAGATCTGGTGATTGACTTGGCCATTGAAGAATGTTCCACTTTTTTGCACTCATGAACTCCTGTGTAGCTTTGGCTGTATGCTTGGGGTCATTATCCATCTGTACTATGAAGCGCCGTCCAATCAAGTTTGCAGCATTTGGCTGAATCTGGGCTGAAAGTATATCCCGGTACACTTCAGAATTCATCCGGCTACTCTTGTCTGCTGTTATGTCATCAATAAACACAAGTGACCCAGTGCCATTGAAAGCCATGCATGCCATGCCATCACGTTGCCTCCACCATGTTTTACAGAGGATGTGGTGTGCCTTGGATCATGTGCCGTTCCCTTTCTTCTCCAAACTTTTGGCTTCCCATCATTCTGGTACAGGTTGATCTTTGTCTCATCTGTCCATAGAATACTTTTCCAGAACTGAGCTGGCTTCTGGAGGTGTTTTTCAGCAAATTTAACTCTGGCCTGTCTATTTTTGGAATTGATGAATGGTTTGCATCTAGATGTGAACCCTTTGTATTACTTTCATGGAGTCTTCTCTTTACTGTTGACTTAGAGACAGATACACCTACTTCACTGAGAGTGTTCTGGACTTCAGTTGATGTTGTGAACGGGTTCTTCTTCACCAAAGAAAGTATGCGGCGATCATCCACCACTGTTGTCTTCCGTGGGCTCCCAGGTCTTTTTGGATTGATGAGTTCACCAGTGCTTTCTTTCTTTCTCAGGATGTACCAAATTGTAGATTTTGCCACTTCTAATGTTGTAGCAATTTCTTGGATGGTTTTTTTTCTGTTCTTGCAGCTTAAGGATGGCTTGTTTCACCTGCATGGAGAGCTCCTGTGACCGCATGTTTCCTTCACAGCAAAACCTTCCAAATGCAAACACCACACCTCAAATCAACTCCGGCCCTTTCATCTGCTTAATTGAGAATGACATAACAAAGGGATTGCCCACACCTGTCCATGAAATAGCCTTGGAGTCATTTGTCCAATTACTTTTGGTCCCTTTATAAACAGGGTGGCACATGTTAAGGAGCTGAAACTCCTAAACCCTTCATCCAATTTTAATGTGGATACCCTCAAATGAAAGCTGAAAGTCTGAACTTCAACTGCATCTGATTTGTTTTGTTTCAAATTCATTGTGGTAATGTCTAGAACCAAAATTAGATAAATGTTGTCTCTGTCCAAATATTTATGGACCTAACTGTATATATATATATATATATATATATATATATATATATGTATATATATATATATATATTTTATTTTTTTTTAAAGATATAATAAAAAGACAAGACATAGGAGCAAGCACATTGGTAAGTAGTGTCAGTAAGTCACTAACACTGCTCTCTCCGCCTTCACCCCGGCCATTTTCCCCTCCCAACATTCAATTGCATCGACGTCACATTCCTTCCTGGCATTCTGGTGTCATATTTAAGATGAATACATCACAGAACCACCATCACTACATGACAACATCAACAGAACTACCATCATTACATAAATACAGCACAAGAACCACCATAAGTACAGGAATACATCACCAGAACCACCACAGAATATTATGAACAAGTGCATACATAGATATATATTTTGTATAATAATAATCTTTATTTTCTAACATATTCCGCAGCGCTTTACAGTTTGCACACATTATCATCGCTGTCCCCGATGGGGCTCACAATCTAGATTCCCTAACAGTATGTTTTTGGAGTGTGGGAGGAAACCGGAGGAAACCCACGCAAACACGGGGAGAACATACAAACTCCTTGCAGATGAGTATAAGATATAATAAAGAAGACTGGACCTAGGCTTTAGTACATTGGTGAGCAGTGTCATTATGTCACTAACACTGCTCTCTCCGCCTTCACCCCAGCGACTTTTCCCTCCCAACATACAATTGCACCATCACTACATTAATATATCAACGGAACACCATCTCTACAGGAATACATCACCAGAACCACCATCACTACATACATTTATCAACATAACCACCATCTCTACAGGAATGCAACAACAGAACCAAAATCTCTACAGGAATACATCACAAGAACCACCATCACTAGAAGCTCCATCAACACATGAATGCATCACCACAACCACCAACAATGCAAGAATACATCATTGGAACCATCATCACTACATGAATACATCACCAGAACCACCATCATTACATTAGTACATCACCAGCATAACTATCACTATATGAATACATGACAAGAACCACCATCAGTACATGAATATATCGTATTTCTCCCATGACAAACACAAATATCATCAGATATATCCATTTAACTATGATCGGGTCTGTTTGGTTTCTATCATCAATACATGAATTAATCACCAGAACCATTATCGCTACATGAGAATATCACCAGAATCACCATCACTATTTGAATGCATCACAAAAGCCACCATCAGTACATGAATGCATCACCAGAACCACCATCACTACATGAATACATCACCAGAACCACCATCAGTACATGAATGCATCACAAGAGCCACCTTCACTACATGAATAAATTACCAGAACCACCATCACTACATGAATATATCACCAGAACCACCATCAGTACATGAATACATCACCAGAACCACCATCACTACATGAATACATCACCAGAACCACCATCACTACATGAATACATTACCAGAACCACCATCAGTACATGAATACATTAACAGAACCACCATCACTACATGAATACAGAACCAGAACCACCATCAGTACATGAATGCATCACAAGAGCCACCATTAGTACATGAATATATAAACAGAACCGCCATCACTACATGAATACATCACCAGAACCACCATTAGTACATGAATACATCACCAGAACCACCATCACTACATGAATACATTAACAGAACCACCATAAGTACATAAATAAATCACAAGAAACACCTGAATAATTCACCTGAATCATTGTCAGTTTAAGAATACATAAATATCATCAATACATAAATACAGCACCAGAACCATCATCAGTTTTGTCACAAGCTGTATTTGTCCCATGACAGACACAAACACCGTCAGGCGTATCGATTTAACTATGTTGGGGTCTGTTTGGTTTTCATTAGGGCACATGTCAAATGCTTGACATCTTAAATGAAACCAACCAGACCCCATTATATCTAAAGCTATATTGGCTTCCATGCCACATCCTCAATATCCACCTTTTTTTTTTCTTTTGCTGGTATTTTCTTTGGTGAAAACTATAACAATTCCATTGGAAGTGGTCATCAGAGTTTGTTACCAGCCCATCTTGGGGCGTTTGAGGAATATATTAGGGGTCCCGTTACCTTAGTCTCTGACCCCTTCCTTTGTCGTGGGGGAGAATTATTAGCCTCATCTACCTGGAACACCAAAATACCTTGACCCAACCCTGACGCAAATGTTGCAAAGTTGAAGAGCTGCGAGGCCCTACACTTGCCCGGGTTCCCAAGGTGCTGGTGCCGACCCTGTTTGAGCTTGTTCTGATGGGAGAGTTTTTAACTCTTTTGCTCCTTGGTCTGAGCTGCTTTCAGCTGATTTAAGACCATAAATTTCAATTCAACTTTGATATGGATAAAAATCAAATGAGTGAAGGTCAAAAGATGTCAGATAAGAGTTATTAGCTCCTCTACCCCCTGCCCATCCCTCGCACCACCTGACAGAAGCTCACAGATGGATCCTCAGTTAACTCATTATGCAGCCAGAAATAGACAACACAACAGTTATAAAAGGCAAACTGTAAACATTTTAATAAAACACAATTGCAAAACTGATTTTTGGCCCAAAATATTTGCATTTAAACTTTAAAAAAAGCCCCCCACAGTATCCAAATTCTTGAAAGAATCTGGGTGCGGGATTGCTTTGGGACTCTTACCTTTTTGGAAACTTTGCAATACACTTTTTTTTGTGCATCTTTGGTGTTCAAAAGTGAAATCTCAGGTCAAATACTAAACCTGTACCCAATATCCTCACTATTATAATAGTCGTCTGTTTCTCTGGCAGTAGGAGCTGTAGCAGCGGCTCCAAGGTAAAAAGGTATAAGCAAACACTGCCACCTAGTGCTTACAATTCATACTACATGCTATTTAACCGCTACTGAAATCTACAAATATATGCAGATGGGTTTGGACCGTAATTATTTTGTATACGTAAATGTATAAATATATATATAAAGATGTATACATATAGATCTGATCTTTCACTTCTCATCATTTTGTTACTGATGTTGCTTGTTTTTTTAAATGCATTGGAAATTAATTGCTGCGCCATATAAATTTTCCATACGATCCCATTAATTGGAAGAAGAAAAAAAAAGGTTGGACCTTTTTAACCAGTCATTTAGAAAGAACGGACGAATGAACACGGTTAATTTCCTTCAAAAACACTGCCACACCTATCCAAAGGTCGTTTGCGGTATTACAGCTGAAGCTGAGCCATAATAACAGATTTAAGCCATAGTCAGGGGTCAGGGCCGGCTCCAGGTTTTTATGGGCCCCGGGCGAAAGAGTCTCAGTGGGCCCCTTTAACACAGACCACGATTCATGATGCACAGATACTGCAGAGAAATATGGGTACAGTACAATGCCAAACACTTCACTTCTTACATTACATGAGTGATATCTATTGTAAATTGTACAATAGCTCAAAAACCGCCAAATCCTCACAGCGCACAGTACAGACTGGACAGTACAGTCCTCCATACAATATTATGGGCACCACATAGTCTCCCCCTCATCACCCATATAATACCCCATGCAGGATGTCACCCCACCATCCCCCATATAATGCTCCATACAG
Source organism: Oophaga sylvatica (assembly GCA_033576555.1). Classification (NCBI taxonomy): domain Eukaryota; kingdom Metazoa; phylum Chordata; class Amphibia; order Anura; family Dendrobatidae; genus Oophaga; species Oophaga sylvatica. The sequence continues at coordinate 6,456,243 of JARQOD010000006.1, forward strand.
AATACTGGACCCAATATAATGCTCCATACAGAATACTGGACCACATATAATGCTCCATACAAAATATGGAGCTCTCCTCTACACTGTGCTGCATTCTGCACTGTTACAGCTCAGGAAAGGGCGCTGTGGAAAGACTCCCCATCATCATCATTGCCTCCCCATCATCATCATCATTGCCTCCCCATCATCATCATCATTGCCTCCCCATCATCATCATCATTGTCTCCCCATCATCATCGCCACCCCATCATCATCACCTTCCCATCATCATTATCATTGCCTCCGGCTCCTCACCACTATCACTGCCTCCCCCCACCACCATCATACATACAGCACCACACACAGACAGCACCGCAGCACTCTCTCACATACACACACACAAAGCACCGCACTACGTACATACACACACACACACACACACATACAACTCACATCTCACCTGTCCGGCGTCCGCGCTCTCTCTGCCACAGCCGGCCGCTGAATGTTGACGTCATTCAGCGGTGCTGCTGTAAGAGGAAGCGCACGCGCCCTGCAGTCACCCCCTGGAGCCCGGAGCTGCGGAGGCACGGGGAGAAGTAAGTATTGCGCCGGCTGGTACCGCTCTCATCCGCTAATGGGCGCTGGGGTGCCCGACGGCTAGTGGGTCCCCCCGCCTGCTCAGGGCCCCGGCACTTGCCCGGGTATGCCGGGTGCTGACGCCGGCCCTGTCAGGGTGGTGATGTTTCTCCAAAAAATAAAAAAAGATCCGAGTGTTTCTAATTCTGCTGGATATTGGCTTAGTGATTAACCCTTTAATGACTCGGCCAATTTTTCTTTTTTTTTTCCCTTCCCTATTCCAAAAGCCATAACAAACTGTTATTATTATCATATAAAAAATAAAAATTTCTTGATTTTCCAGGAACTTGTATCTTTTTCTATGTTTCCAGTGATGGAGCTGTGCGAGGGCTTCTTTTTCTCTGTGGCCGGCTGACATTTTTTGTACCATTATTGGGGACATATCATGTTTTAATCGTTTTTATATTGCAACAATTACGTCATTTCTGTCTTTTTTTTTTTTTTTACAGCGTTTAACACTTTCAAAGACCGAACTTTTGCAGACGCAAAATAAGTTCAATTTTTTATTTCATTATTTTCTTTATTATATTTATCTAAACCTTTTTTTTTTACTTTGCATTTTATTTCTAGTCCCCATTGACAACTTGAACTTGCGATGGCTAATAAGTCCCATTATTATCCCGCCAGGATCACACAATTTAACACCTTCACCCCTGGCGATTTTCCCTTTTTTTTTTTGCATTTTCATTTTTTTCCTCCCCATAACTTTTTATTTTTCTGTCCGTAGTCGTATGAGGGCTTGATTCTTGCTCAGCGCCTGTCCTGTAGGGAGCGAGCTCAGCGCCTGTCCTGTAGAGAGAGGGCTCAGCGCCTGTCCTGTAGAGTGGGCTCAGTGCCTGTCCTGTACGGAGCGGGCTCAGCATCTGTCCTGTAGAGAGAGGGCTCAGTGCCTGTCCTGTACGGAGCAGGCTCAGCGCCTGTCCTGTAGGGAGTGGGCTCAGTGCCTGTCCTATATGGAGCGGGCTCAGTGCCTGTCCTGTAGAGAGCAGGCTCAGCATCTGTCCTGTAGGGAGCGAGCTCAGCCCCTGTCTTGTACAGAGCGGGCTCAGCGCCTGTTCTGTAGAGAGCAGGCTCAGCGCCTGTGTGTAGCCCTGGTACACAATACCAGGAGGATGAGTGGAGAGGTAACAGTTAAGGGCTCTTCGTGACGTCACGTACACTTCGGACACACCCAGCAGGGGTGTGGAGGGGAGTGAATCATTCAGTCAGATTCCTGTCCTTGGACAGAGCAGACGTGTTGAGTCTGAGCCTGTTAGCAGTTCAGAAAGTGGAGGCTAGTACAGGTGGCCTAGTTCACCTCAGCCTAGTCAGAGCTGTGCCCCACTGGAAGACAGACTGAGATATCTATTAAGAGTGTGAGCAAATCGAAGGGCAAAGTGGAAGAGAACAGAGAAGTGCCATAGGTAAAGAATACCTGCACATTGCTACCGGTCACTGGGGACCGAAGGATCACTAAAGCTTCACGCTTAGTGGTAAGAAAACCAGAGACTTACCGGACCTTAGGTCGTGGCGAGTAGCCCTGAAGAGTTAGTACGTAACTGGGGTCAGGGGAAGTGAGGACCTTGAGTCTCTGCAGGACAAGATAGGAATTCAGCTCTCCCACAGGAAGGCTCCGACCACAAAACTGACCGGGCAGAACAGCTTTGGAATAGCTGGAATTATAGAGGGAACTACGCTTCAGGCTGGTTGGACTCATCATCATTGGACAGTAAAGGAGGCCCCTAACTTGCTTAACCGTTGCCTCAAAGCTCATCCTCCATCAACCCCATCAGCCTCCCTGGGAACTGCCTTACCATCTTGCAAGTAAAGGTATGGAGAGACGCTGATGTGTGAGACTGAGTTATTTATTTGCATGCTTGCACAACCCTGCTTTAACTACCGACCTGAGGGAAGAGTCCCACCTGTAGGGGACCCGACATCTAGCTGCCTCACCATCCCCTCAGAGATCTACAGCAGCGCTGGTACAAATTACCAGAAGACTACAGGTGGCGTCACGAACTGTATATAAATCTATCCCCTGTAAATATACCCCCAACATACGCCAGACCGCCAGGGCCACAGACCGAGCCACCGCTACCTGTGACAAACCCCATAGACTTCCATGGGCTCGGCTCTGAGTACCCCATTGCCCTGGTAATCCACAATTGTGGTGGCGGGTCGACACAAAACTTTGGCGTCACGAACAGGATACGAAACTTGCAGCATTGCGAGCCCTGTGTGCCTGTGGAGTGTTTTGGTGAAAAAGACTGTTGCTGTTGTTTGGCGCCAAATACCGCCATATTTGCCGCCAGATTCGCGCCCTAAGGCGCTGGAGAAGAAGGTGGGCGTACCTGAAAGAGCGCACAAAGTCTTGGACACGCCCCCGGCTCTGACTCAGCGGCAGGTCCTGCAACAGGAAGTGAACGCTCTGACATCAGAGCGCCTGCGACGAAGGTCCTGCTCTCACTGCGGTGCCTGTGAAATAGCAGCGTCTGAAACCGGTAGGCTCCGTTTAACCAAGGGGGCGCTAAAATGTCACAACAACCGGCTGACAGTGCGGCCCCAGCCGGAGGCCCCAATCCCGCACCGCCTGGTATTGTAGCGCCAGATGGGGGTGCGGGCCCAGCACCCAGTCCGGTAGTCCCGATCATGCCACTAACGCTCCCATATATGCCTGGGGCGAAATGGCTTCCCCAGTACAGCGGTGCCAGGCACATTAGCAGGCTTCAAGCGGAAGTTATGCAGCATCCTAGAAATGTACTCCATGCCTGAGAGACAAAAAGCTGCTGTGCTAATAGGGCAGCTAACTGGCGCTGCTGAGAGGGAAGTGGAGACTTGGGATACCGTTGATCAGGAGTCGGTACCTGCGATCTTCCTAAGCTACATGCCATATTTGAAGACCGCACAGAAACAGATCTCAGGATGGCCTTCTATCACTGTTCACAACAGCCAGGTGACAGCATCCGGGACTACGCTTGCCGACTACAGGGAGCCCTGAGAGCCCTCAAGCAGATTAACAATTTAAATGCTATCGATGAGAATAAAATGCTGAAAGAACAATTTATACAGGGATTGAGATCCCAAGAGGAACGCAGAACTGTAAATTGGTGGTCCTTAGATCATCCGGATGCTACCTTTGATGCCCTAAAAGACATGGCAATAAAAGGGCTGCGGCCCCTGGGCAAACCTGAGGTGGCAACCCAACATCATCGGGGTGAAGTCACTCTGGAACCGGCAGTAAACCCCTTTTCCCCGCTAGTGGCCGAAGCCAAGACGCCGGTGACACCTCCTAGTGAATTGGACTGTCTGCGCTCAGAGGTGCGCCAGCTGACTAAAAATCTGGCTGCTGTAATGAGTGCCCTACAGCTGCGGAAAGAGGAGGAAGGGAAGATCTTGTTAGCTGACTGCCCAGAAGACGTCCCGTGGATGCACCGAAGAAGAAAGAAGACGTCGCCCCCCCGGAGGAGGACAACGCCACCCCCAGGAGCGACCTCTGATCAACACCCTCCTCGTCGAGAGATCATCTGTTATCGCTGCAACCGGAAAGGTCATCTGTCTCCACAGTGTCCTTTAAACGGGCAGAACCTGGGTCCAAGGGCCAACACCCAGGAGAATACCCGTCAGGCCCCTAGACTGGAACCGCAGGTATGTGGGCGGGCGACCCTACCTGTCTATTATTCTAGATGGTATTGCTGTTCCAGCATTGTTAGACACTGGGTCCCAAGTGACCCTAATACCTGATGCCCTATATACCAAGTACTGGTCAATGGACAGTCTTAAACCTCCAAGCCTTGACTTTACCGTGTATGCTTCTAATGGTCTTCCTGTAGAAGTACTCGGAACAAAATGTGTAGATGTAAAGGTGGGCAGAGAGGAGTTGAAAGACCAGGGGCTTCTGGTAGTAAAGACTGTAAATGAGGAGAACGGTTTAAATATAATTTTGGGTACTAACATTATCGGTAATTGTTTGGGAGAAGTTGTGTTCTTGCTCCAACAGCTCGCTGAGATTGCCCGACCAAGGCAGAGAGGAGTAATCCAAAGAGAGATCCGGGCCCTGGTGTGTCAGCAGCAAGCGAAGCTTACCGACGGCGAAATTGGTAATGTACGGGTCACTGACTCGGATCCTATTGTGATACCCCCAATGAGTGAAATGATCATCTGGTGCAGGGCAGCCATAGGTCTGAGAGGACAGAATTACCAAGCTGTAGTAGAACCCCACCATTCAGAACATAGACCTACACTTATGACTGCTAGAGGAGTAGTAGAAGTGGTGAATGGAAGAGTACCGGTACGGCTTCTCAATTGGGGAGATGATGAGGTAAATTACCCCGTTATGCAACCATTGCTAAACTCATGCTGTCGACAATAATTCTATTCTCCCGGCTGAGTCCTTAGACTCCTCGTCAAATAGCGGAGGACAATGACCCAGCAACCGAGGTGGCGGAATGGTGTCAGCAACTCCATGTTGGGACGGACACCACTCCCGCTCACCAGAAGCAAGGGGTATTGCGGGTGGTGCAAGAGTACGCCCAAGTGTTTAGCAAGAATCCACTTGATTTTGGGGTAATTAAGGGAGTCCAACATCATATCCCTACAGGCAGTCATCCTCCCATCAAAGAGCGGTACAGGCCCATACCTCCAGCTCATTATCAGAAGGCTAAAGAAATGTTAAATGATATGAAGAAAGCTGGGGTGATAAGGGATAGTTGTAGCCCCTGGGCAGCCCCTCTAGTTCTGGTTAAAAAGAAAGATGGTAGTATGAGAATGTGTGTGGATTACAGGCAGGTGAACCGCATAACACACAAGGATGCATACCCGTTACCACGTATAGAGGAATCATTAGCTGCTCTGAAAACGGCTAACTACTTTTCTACCCTCGATCTGACTAGTGGTTACTGGCAAGTGGCTGTGGCTGAGGAGGATCGTGAGAAAACGGCTTTCACCACCCCAATGGGGCTCTGTGAGTTCGACAGAATGCCGTTTGGGCTCAGCAGTGCCCCAGGAACATTTCAGAGAGTGATGGAAAACTGTCTGGGACATCTCAATTTTGAAACCGTGCTGCTATACCTAGACGACGTTATCGTGTATTCCAAGACATATGAGGACCATCTGAAGCACCTGGCAGAAGTATTTGAGTCCCTGTCCAGGTACGGGATGAAGTTGAAACCCTCAAAATGCCATCTACTCAAACAGAAGGTACAATACTTGGGGCACATCGTCAGTTCGGAAGGAGTAGCGCCGGACCCAGAGAAAGTCACTGCCATCCAGAAATGGCCGGAGCCGAAGAACCTTAAGGAAGTGCGACAGTTCCTGGGACTAACGGGTTACTACAGGAGATTCGTGAAAGATTACACGAAGAAGGCAGCTCCTTTACAGGACCTCCTGGTGGGACAATCCTTAAAGAGCAGAAACCCTCCCTTTAATTGGGGTAAAGAACAGGCTGAAGCATTCCAAAAGATGAAAGAGATCCTTACAGGTGATGAGATCTTAACCTATCCTGATTACAGCCAACCGTTCCTGTTGTACACCGACGCCAGTAATGAAGGTTTGGGAGCAGTTCTCAGTCAGAAGCAGAATGGCCAAGAAAAAGTCATCGCATATGCCAGCAGAAAACTCAGGCCAACTGAGAGGAATCCGGAAAATTATAGCAGCTTCAAGTTGGAGTTTCTGGCGTTGGTCTGGGCCATTACTGAAAGATTTAAGCACTATCTGGCCTCCAATCGGTTCACTGCGTTTACAGATAACAACCCCTTAACGCACCTGGAAACCGCCAAGCTGGGTGCCATGGAGCAGCGATGGATGGCTCGGTTGTCCAATTACCAGTTTACTATCAAGTACCGGGCAGGTCGAAAGAATGCTAATGCTGACGCGTTGTCCCGAAGGCCGCATGACTCTGACACGGAAGAAGAATCGGACGACCTGGAGGAAATTGAGCTACCTGCGTTCCATCGAAATGGGGTAGTCCATGAGCATCGAGTCCACAGAAAGCAGTATGGTGCAACATTAAATCCTTTACCCCATCACAGTTGGAAAGAGACTCAGGACAGCGATCCAGTGGTCAGCCGTATCAAGGAGTTGTTAAGACAGGAAGGTTCCTCCTTGGAAAAGGATGCACCTATGTCAGCAAAGCTCCTGTGGAACGAGAAAAGCAGGTTGTTCCTATACCGTGAGAAGTTGTGCAGGAGATACGTCAACCCCAGAACCCACGAGATGGTCTGGCAAATAGTGGTCCCCAAGGCAGACGTCCCAATGGTGTTGGAAGCATACCACGATCAAGCAGGACACTTTGGCTGGAAAAAAGCTGGAGACCCTGTTGAGATGCCGGTTCTACTGGGTAGGGATGCGCAGCTCCATCGAGAGGTGGTGTCGAAACTGTGGACCCTGTGGTCTCAGAAGAAAGGACTACGGTAGTCAAAAGGCACCCCTGCAACCTATCCGGACGACTCGTCCCCTGGAGATTGTGGCCCTGGACCACGTCAAACTGTCGCCAAGTAAATCTGGATACTCATACGCCTTGACCATGGTGGACCATTACTCCAGATTTCTGGTGGTTGTTCCAGTTAAGGACCAGACCGCAGTGACGGCCGCGAAAACCTTTCAAGCAAGCTTCTGCAGACCGCATGGGTATCCGGAGCAAGTATTAACCGATCAGGGACCTGCTTTCGAAGCCGATTTATTCAAGGAATTCTGTCACATGTACGGGTGCAAGAAAATTAGAACAACACCATATCACCCTCAAACCAACGGTCTTTGTGAAAAAATGAACCATATTGTCCTTGACTTGTTGAGATCCATACCGTTGGAAGACAGGAATCGATGGCCGGATTTACTACCTGATTTGGTTGATTTGTATAACCATATACCTGTCAGTTCCACTAACTGCACTCCAGCCTATCTTATGAGAGCAAGGCCCGGAAAACTACCAATGGATCTAGAACTTGGAGTGGTAGAACCGGAGGCAGACGACGCCATTGAAAACTGGGACATCAATCGGCAAGAGCAATACAGAAGAGTACAGATCTGTGTAGAGAAAAGTCTCAACAAGGCACGGGAGAAACAGGAAGAAGTTTACAACAGAAATGCTCCTGCCAAGCCTTTGATGCCTGGAGAGGTAGTATTAAAAAGAAAAAGGAAGATGCACAAATTGGATAACCAGTGGGAGCAAGAACCCTACGTCGTACAAGATTCTAAATATGACAACAGAAAAGTTTGTGTCGTCAGTAAGGACGGAGGAAGAACAACAACCACTGTGTCCAGAGACCATTTGAAATTGTGTCCAGAACCCTTAAAGCGTTGTGAAAAGAACCCTGTCATCAATCAAGGAGAAAGGAAGGAAGAGGTCATACACACAGATCTGGGAGATTTTCCTGCGGATTGGCCCCGACTGGGAGATGCTGTGATAATTCCAGTGTTGCAGTTTTATCAGCCACAAGAGGAAGTTCTACCTCCAGTTGTGCCCGTGGTGCCAGTTGAGTCCGCTCAGGAGTTACCCATCCCAGCAACACCTCAACCTGTGGAACCTCAAGAAGGATCATCTGAAGCAGCGCCCCATACTATGGGATCCCCTGGTGAAGCTGACTCACACCGCCCAGCCATCAGTACGCTTGCCAGATCCATAGAAAGATTGAGGCAGTTCTATAGTTTGCCGTTACGCAGTGCAGACAGATCGCAACTTGATAAACCTGAAGCTACACCACGTAGATCAGAGCGAATCACCAAAGGGAAGTTACCCATTAGATATCAGCAGTAATTATAATAAACTAATGTGAATACTGTAAAAAGTCTATATATATATATGTGTTTTTCCCTATTATGTCTTATAATGGACTCAGAGGCTGAGGACTGAGCCAGCCCAAAAACTGTATCCTGTAAATAGTTGCACTAAGGTGCCTTTCACATGAAGCCTTGACTTACCTCTGAACAGAAAACCCGTGTGGTGTGGCACTGAGTGAGGTCTGCGTTCGGATGTCCTGCAGCCCACCCAGGACCCACGTTGAAGGTTTGGTGCGGGTCCTTCACAAGAATACTGAGTATTTATTGAATGTTTTGATGCCTTAATACTTTTGTACATTTCTATATTCAATGTTTTTGTTTTGCAACGTTCAAGACATTTTTACCTCCCGGATGGGACGAATTAATGTTTAATGTTGATGTTTTAATGCATAAACAAAATGTCTCTTTGTATTTTACAGCCCGGGAGTGCTGTCGTTTACCATGGGGGAATGTGTAGCCCTGGTACACAATACCAGGAGGATGAGTGGAGAGGTAACAGTTAAGGGCTCTTCGTGACGTCACGTACACTTCGGACACACCCAGCAGGGGTGTGGAGGGGAGTGAATCATTCAGTCAGATTCCTGTCCTTGGACAGAGCAGACGTGTTGAGTCTGAGCCTGTTAGCAGTTCAGAAAGTGGAGGCTAGTACAGGTGGCCTAGTTCACCTCAGCCTAGTCAGAGCTGTGCCCCACTGGAAGACAGACTGAGATATCTATTAAGAGTGTGAGCAAATCGAAGGGCAAAGTGGAAGAGAACAGAGAAGTGCCATAGGTAAAGAATACCTGCACATTGCTACCGGTCACTGGGGACCGAAGGATCACTAAAGCTTCACGCTTAGTGGTAAGAAAACCAGAGACTTACCGGACCTTAGGTCGTGGCGAGTAGCCCTGAAGAGTTAGTACGTAACTGGGGTCAGGGGAAGTGAGGACCTTGAGTCTCTGCAGGACAAGATAGGAATTCAGCTCTCCCACAGGAAGGCTCCGACCACAAAACTGACCGGGCAGAACAGCTTTGGAATAGCTGGAATTATAGAGGGAACTACGCTTCAGGCTGGTTGGACTCATCATCATTGGACAGTAAAGGAGGCCCCTAACTTGCTTAACCGTTGCCTCAAAGCTCATCCTCCATCAACCCCATCAGCCTCCCTGGGAACTGCCTTACCATCTTGCAAGTAAAGGTATGGAGAGACGCTGATGTGTGAGACTGAGTTATTTATTTGCATGCTTGCACAACCCTGCTTTAACTACCGACCTGAGGGAAGAGTCCCACCTGTAGGGGACCCGACATCTAGCTGCCTCACCATCCCCTCAGAGATCTACAGCAGCGCTGGTACAAATTACCAGAAGACTACAGGTGGCGTCACGAACTGTATATAAATCTATCCCCTGTAAATATACCCCCCAACATACGCCAGACCGCCAGGGCCACAGACCGAGCCACCGCTACCTGTGACAAACCCCATAGACTTCCATGGGCTCGGCTCTGAGTACCCCATTGCCCTGGTAATCCACAATTTTGTGTGGCGGGTCGACACACCTGTCCTGTAGGGAGCGGACTCAGCGCCTGTCCTGTAGGGAGCGAGCTCAGCGCCTGTCCTGTACGGAGCGGGCTCAACACCTGTCCTGTAGAGAGTGGGCTCAGTGTCTGTCCTGTAGAGAGAAGGCTCAGCGCCTGTCCTGTAGAGTGGGCTCAGTGCCTGTCCTGTAGGGAGCGGGCTCAGCGTCTGTCCTGTAGAGAGAGGGCTCAGTACCTGTCCTGTACGGAGCCGGCTCAGCATCTGTCCTGTAGGGAGCGGGCTCAGCGCCTGTCCTGTAGGGAGTGGGCTCAGTGCCTGTCCTATATGGAGCGGGCTCAGTGCCTGTCCTGTAGAGAGCAGGCTCAGCATCTGTCCTGTAGGGAGCGAGCTCAGCCCCTGTCCTGTACAGAGCGGGCTCAGCGCCTGTTCTGTAGAGAGCAGGCTCAGCGCCTGTCCTGTAGGGAGCGGACTCAGCGCCTGTCCTGTAGGGAGCGAGCTCAGCACCTGTCCTGTACGGAGCGGGCTCAGCGCCTGTTCTGTAGAGAGCAGGCTCAGCGCCTGTCCTGTAGGGAGTGGACTCAGCGCCTGTCCTGTAGGGAGCGAGCTCAGCGCCTGTCCTGTACGGAGCGGGCTCAACACCTGTCCTGTTGAGAGTGGGCTCAGTGCCTGTCCTGTAGAGAGAGGGCTCAGCGCCTGTCCTGTAGAGTGGGCTCAGTGTCTGTCCTGTAGGGAGCGGGCTCAGCGTCTGTCCTGTAGAGAGAGGGCTCAGTGCCTGTCCTGTACGGAGCCGGCTCAGCATCTGTTCTGTAGGGAGCGAGCTCAGCGCCTGTCCTGTAGGGAGTGGGCTCAGTGCCTGTCCTATATGGAGCGGGCTCAGTGCCTGTCCTGTAGAGAGCAGGCTCAGCATCTGTCCTGTAGAGAGCAGGCTCAGCCCCTGTCCTGTACAGAGCGGGCTCAGTGCCTGTTCTGTAGAGAGCAGGCTCAGCGCCTGTCCTGTAGGGAGCGGACTCAGCGCCTGTCCTGTACAGAGCGGGCTCAACACCTGTCCTGTAGAGAGTGGGCTCAGTGCCTGTCCTGTAGGGAGCGGACTCAGCGCCTGTCCTGTACGGAGTGGGCTCAGTGCCTGTCCTGTAGAGAGTGGGCTCAGTGACTGTCCTGTAGGGAGAGGGCTCAGCACCTGTCCTGTATGGAGCGAACTCAGCGCCTGTCCTCTAAAGAGTGGGCTCAGCATCTGTCCTGTAGGGAGCGAACTCAGCGCCTGTCCTGTACGGAGCGGGCTCAGCACCTGTCCTCTAAAGAGCGGGCTCAGCGCCTGTCCTGTACGGAGCGGGCTCAACACCTGTCCTGTAGAGAGCGGGCTCAGTGCCTGTCCTGTAGGGAGAGGGCTCAGCGCCTGTCCTGTAGAGAGCGAACTCAGTGCCTGTCCTCTAAAGAGTGGGCTCAGCATCTGTCTGTAGGGCGCTCAGGCCTGTCCTGTAAAGCGGCTCAGCACTGTCTTAAGAGCGGGCTCAGCGCCTGTCCTGTAGAGAGCGGCTCAGCCTGTCCTGTAGAGAGCAGGCTCAGCCCCTGTCCTGTACGGAGCGGCTCAGGCCTGTCTGTACGAGAGCAGGCTCACGCCTGTCCTGTAGGGAGGGCTCAGCGCCTGTCCTGTAAGAGCGGACTCAGCGCCTGTCCTGTAGGAGTGGGCTCAGTGCCTGTCCTGTAGAGAGCGGACTCAGCGCCTGTCCTGTACGGAGTGGGCTCAGTACCTGTCCTGTAGAGAGAGGGCTCAGTGCCTGTCCTTAAGGAGGGGCTCAGCATCTGTCCTGTAGGGAGCGAACTCAGCGCCTGTCCTGTAAGAGGGGCTCAGCATCTGTCCTGTAGAGAGCGGGCTCAGCGCCTGTCCTGTACGGAGCGGGCTCAGCACCTGTCTCTAAAGAGCGGGCTCAGCGCCTGTCCTGTACGGAGCGGGCTCAACACCTGTCCTGTAGAGAGCGGGCTCAGTGCCTGTCCTGTAGGGAGAGGGCTCAGCGCTGTCTGTAGAGAGCGAACTCAGTGCCTGTCCTCTAAAGAGTGGGCTCAGCATCTGTCCTGTAGGGAGCGAACTCAGCGCCTGTCCTGTACGAAGCGGGCTCAGCACCTGTCCTCTAAAGAGCGGGCTCAGCGCCTGTCCTGTAGGGAGCGGACTCAGCGCCTGTCCTGTAGAGAGCGGGCTCAGCCCCTATCCTGTACGGAGCTTGCTCAGCACCTGTCCTGTACGGAGCAGGCTCACCGCCTGTCCTGTAGGGAGCGGGCTCAGCACCTGTCCTCTAAAGAGCGGACTCAGCGCCTGTCCTGTAGGGAGCAGGCTCAGCATCTGTCCTGTAGAGAGCGGGCTCAGCCCCTATCATGTACGTAGCTTGCTCAGCACCTGTCCTGTAGAGAGAGGGCTCAGTGCCTGTCCTGAACGGAGCCGGCTCAGCATCTGTCCTGTAGGGAGCGAGCTCAGCGCCTGTCCTGTAGAGAGCAGGCTCAGCATCTGTCCTGTAGAGAGCGGGCTCAGCGCCTGTGTGTGGCCCAGCTATTTCAGGCACACATAATCCAGGAAAATGCACAGGAAGGTAACCGCAAAAGCTTGATATCCATTCACGTCACTCACACTTTCAGACACACCCACCAGGGTATAAGAGGTAGTGACACGTAGCAGTCAGTGTTCAGTCAGTTTCCTGTCTTAGGACAGTGCAGTTCAGTGTCAGTTCAGTCTGGACTTGGAGGATACTGAGATCTGTTCAGTGAGCTCTGGAGAAAGCTGACATTTCCATCAAAGCTACAAGTGCTTATGTTAAGAGCGAGAGCAGGGTGAAGGGCACAGTGGAGAAGACAGAGAGAAGTGCTTCAGGTACCAGATTACCTGCACTAATTCACCGGACACCGGGGTCTGAAGCGTTGCTAGTGCTTCACGCCTAGTAACAAGATAACCGGAGGCTTTCTGGACCACAGGTCGCAGAAGGTAGCCCTAAGCGCTGATACGTAAACGGAGTCAGGGAGAACAGGAGTCTAGCCTGATCAGCAAATATAGACTTAGTTCTTTCAACATCTGATAATCAGAGACATAGAAGGCTCTACCACAATGTCAGCCGGGCGTTGCAGCTATTGAAAAAGCTGGAGATTGCAGAGTTAACTTCGCTTCATGCAAGTTTGGACTCACATACATATGAAGTAAAGGAGGCCTCTAACCTGCTCAGCGGTTATCCTGAATGTGCATTCTCCACCCCGACCAGCTCCCCGGGACCTGCCTGAAACATCTACAAGTAAAGGTATGGAAAGAAGCTGCATTGTGTGTGACTGAATTTTTAACTACACCCTGCATCACCACCATAGACTTCCAGGGACCAGTCTCACCTGTGGGAGACCTACCATCTAGCTGCCCCATAACATCCCCTGTGAAGATCCATATAGCAGCGCTGGTCCAATTGATCAGATACCACGGGTGGCGTCACGAATTATTCTAATCTACAAATCCCCTGTAAATATCCCCCATTGCATGACCGCCAGGGCCACGGACCGAGCTCTGCTGCCAGTGACAACTCCCATAGACTTCCATGGGCTCGGCTCCGAGTACCCCATAGCCCTGGTATCCACCTCAGTGTGGTGCGCGTCATCTCTTCGGCGTCACGAACAGGATGCGAAAAGCTTGCAAATTGTGAGTCCTGTGTTGCCTATATTGACTGTTTTGTGCAGAAAAGACTGTTTGCTGTTTTGTCGTTTTTGGCACCAAATACCGCCATTTTTACCGCCATATTCGCGCCCTGAGGCGCTGTTGAAGAAGGTGGGCGTGCATTTGTGGGCGTACCTGAAAGAGCGCGCTGTTCCCGAGCCCCGCCCCCAACGCTGACGCGGCGGCAGGTCCTGGGAGAGCGGAAGTGAACGCTCTGACATCAGAGCGCCAGCGACTCAGGTCCCGTCTCCACCGCTGTGTCTGCGGAGCTGCAGCCTTTGGAAAAGGTAGGCTCCGATTAAAGAAGCGGGCGCAAACATGTCGCAGCAACCGGCAGACAGCGCGGCCCCGGCCGGGGGCCCCAATGACTTACCGCTGGGCGTTGTAGTGCAGGATGGAAATGTGGGTCCCTCACCCGGTCCTGTGGTCCCGCTCATGCCCCTAACACTCCCATACATGCCAGGAGCGAAGTGGCTCCCCAGTACAGCGGCGAGCCAGACACCCTGTCAGGGTTCAAACGGAAAATATGCAGTATCCTGGACATGTACTCAATGACAGAAAAGCAAAAAGCTGCTGTGGTAATAGGACAGTTAGCTGGTGCTGCAGAAAGGGAAGTAGAGACTTGGCCCACTGCAGACCAGGAGTCAGTACCTGCGATTCTCTTAAAGCTACAGGCCATCTTTGAGGACCGTACAGAAACAGATCTCCGGATGGCATTTTACCAATGCTCTCAGAGACCAGATGACAGTATTAGGGACTACGCCTGCCGGCTACAAGGGGCCCTGCGAGCTCTCAAACAGGTTAACCCTATAAATGCCATTGATGAGAGCAAAATGCTGAAAGAACAATTTGTACGGGGACTGAGGTCCCAAGCGGAAGGCAGGACTGTGAACTGGTGGTCCTTAGATCATCCTGATGCTACCTTTGATGCCCTAAAAGATATGGCTATAAAAGGACTGCAACCCCTGGAAAAGCCTGAGGTGGCAACTCAGTATCACCCGGGTGAAGCCACTCTAAAGCCGGCAGTACCCACCTTTTCCCCGCTGGTGGCAGAAGCCAAAACGCAGGTGGCACCCCCTACCGAGTTGGACTGTCTGCGCTCAGAAGTGCGCCAGCTGACTAAAAACCTGGCCACTGTAATGAGTGCCCTGCAACTGCGGAAAGAGGAAGGAGGAAAGATCCTGCTAGCCGACTGCCCAGAGGATGTCCCTTGGATGAACCGGAGGAAATGGAGGACGTCGCCTCACCAGAGGAGGACAACGCCACCCCCAGGAGCGACCCCTGATCAGCACCAGCCTCGCCGAGAGATCATCTGCTACCGCTGCAACCAGAAAGGTCATATGGCTCGTCAGTGTCCTTTAAACGAGCAGATCCTGGGTCCGAGGGCCAACACCCAGGAGTAGACTCATCAGGCCCCTTAGACTGGAACCGCAGGTTTGTGGGTGGAAGGCCCTACCTGTCCATCATTCTGGACGGGATCGCAATCCCTGCACTGCTGGACACTGGATCTCAGGTGACCATCATACCTGATGTCCTTTATAACAAATTCTGGTCCATGGACAGTCTCCAGCCCCCGAGCCCTGACTTTACAGTATACGCCTCTAATGGTCTCCCTTTTGAAGTACTCGGAGCCAAAAACATGGACGTAAAGGTGGGCAGAGTGGAGCTGAAGGATCAGGGACTCTTAGTGGTAAAGACTGTGAATGAGGAAAATGGCTTAAATGTGATTTTAGGTACTAACATTATCAGTAACTGTCTGGGAGAAGTTGTGTTTTTGCTCCAACAGCTCGCTGAAGTTGCCAAGCCAAAGCAGAAGGGAGTGATCCAGAGGGAGATCCGGGCTCTGATGTGCCAGCAGCAAGCGAAGCTTACAGATGGTGAAATTGGTAATGTACGGGTAACGGACCCGAACCCCATTGTGATACCCCCAATGAGTGAAATGCTAATATGGTGTAGAGCAGCAATAGGTCTGAAAGGACAGAACTACCAAGCAGTAGTAGAGCCCTATCGTTCAGAGCACAGACCTACACTCTTGACTGCTAGAGGGGTAGTGGAAGTAATAAATGGGAGAGTACCAGTACGACTTCTCAATTGGGGAGAAGATGAAGTAAATTTACCACGTTATGCCACTGTTGCTAAATTACATACCGTAGATAACAATTCTATTCTCCCAACCGAGTCCTTAGCCTCCCGCCAACCAGCGGAGGATAATGATCCGGCAACCCCGGTAGCGGATTGGTGTCAGCAACTCCATATCGGGACAGACACCACTCCCGCCCACCAGAAACAGGGAGTACTACGGGTGGTACAAGAGTACGCACAGGTATTTAGCAAGCACCCACTTGACTTTGGGACAATTAAGGGAGTACAGCATCATATCCCTACAGGCAGTCATCCTCCCATCAAAGAGCGATACAGGCCTATACCTCCAACCCACTATCAGAAAGCTAAGGAAATGTTGCGTGACATGAAGGAAGCCGGGGTGATAAGGGATAGTTGCAGTCCCTGGGCAGCACCTCTAGTCCTAGTTAAGAAAAAGGATGGAAGCATGAGAATGTGTGTAGATTACAGACAAGTAAATCGCATAACACATAAAGATGCATACCCATTACCACGCATTGAGGAATCCTTAGCTGCTTTGAAAACGGCTAACTACTTTTCTACCCTCGACCTCACTAGTGGGTACTGGCAAGTAGCTGTGGCTGAGGAGGATCGGGAAAAGACGGCTTTCACCACCCCAATGGGACTCTGTGAGTTTGACAGAATGCCGTTTGGACTCAGCAGTGCCCCGGGAACATTCCAGAGAGTGATGGAGAGCTGCCTGGGACATCTCAACTTTGAAACCGTGTTGCTGTACCTGGACTACGTTATTGTATACTCCAAGACGTATGAGGATCATCTGAAACATCTGGCATTGGTATTCGAATCACTGTCCAAGTATGGGATGAAGCTGAAGCCCTCAAAGTGCCATCTGCTCAAACGAAAGGTACAGTACTTGGTGCATATTTTCAGCTCCGAAGGAGTAGTGCCGGATCCCGAGAAGGTCACGGCCATCCAGAAATGGCCGGAGCCGAAGAATCTCAAGGAGGTGCGCCAGTTTCTGGGACTAACAGGTTACTACAGGAGGTTTGTAAAAGATTACACCAAGAAAGCAGCGCCTCTGCAGGACCTCCTGGTAGGACAACCCCTCAAGAGCAGAAATCCTCCATTCCACTGGGGTAAAGGGTATGCCACACTAAACAATATCGCTAACGGGATCGCTAAAAAACGTCACTATTTAGCGATCCTGTTAGCGATGTTGTTCAGTGCGGCAGCTTCCAGCGACGAGCTTCCTGCTGTGATCTCGCTCGTCGCTGGAATCGTTCCGGACCCTATTTTCTCGTCGGCGCTCCCGCTGGGTAAGTATATATCGCTAGTGTGGCACCTTTTCTTAGCGATTTAGCGGTACTTTTGTACCGCTAAAGTCGTTAAGAAGATCGCTAACGGCGATAGCGTCGTTAACTATATCGCTAAATGTGGCCGCATTTAGCGATATAGAAACAATCCCGCTAGCGATCGCATTAGTATGCGTCGTTATTGTGATCGCTAGCGGGATTGTTTAGTGTGGCAGTACCTTAAAGAACAAGCTGAGGCATTCAAAGAGATGAAAGAGATCCTGACAGGCGATGAAATCTTAGCTACCCTGATTACAACCAACCGTTCCTGCTGTATACAGATGCCAGTAACGAAGGATTGGGAGCTGTCCTCAGTCAGAAGCAGAATGGCCAAGAAAAAGTCATCGCAAGCAGGAAGCTCCGGCCAACTGAGAGGAACCCCGAAAACTATAGCAGCTTCAAGTTGGAGTTCCTGGCACTGGTCTGGGCCATTACGGAAAGATTCAAGCATTACCTTGCCTCCAGCAAGTTCACTGCGTACACAGACAATAACCCCTTGACGCATCTTGAAACGGCCAAGCTGGGAGCCATGGAGCAACGTTGGATGGCTCGGCTGTCAAACTATCAATTTACCATCAAGTACCGGGCAGGCCGTAAAAATGCCAACGCTGACGCCTTGTCTAGAATGCCGCATGAATCCGACACGGAGGAAGAATTGGACGACCTGGAAGAAATTGAGATACCTGCGTTCCACAGAAATGGGATGATCAATGAACAACGAGCCCACAGAAAACGGTGTGACAAGATGGTAAACCCTTTACCTCATCACAGCTGGAAGGAGACTCAAGACAGCGATCCAGTGGTCAGCCGTATCAAGGAGTTGATAAGACAGGAAGGTTCCTCCTTGGAGAAAGATGCACCTATACCAGCAAAGCTCCTGTGGAATGAGAGAAGCCGGTTGTTTATTTACCGTGAAAAGTTGTGCAGGAGGTACGTCGACCCAAGGACCCATGAGATGGTTTGGCAGATAGTGGTTCCCAGAGCAGACATCCAAATGGTGTTAGAAGCCTACCACGATCAAGCGGGACACTTTGGCTGGAAAAAGCTGGAGACCCTGTTGAGGTGTCGGTTCTACTGGGTAGGGATGCGCAGCTCCATCGAGAAGTGGTGCCGGATCTGTGGACCCTGTGGCCTCAGACGAAAAGACTACTGTAGTCAGAGGGCACCCCTGCAGCCTATCCAGACGACTCGTTCCTTGGAGATCATGGCATTGGACCATGTCAAGTTGTCACCAAGCAGGTCGGGATACTCATATGCCCTGACCATGGTGGATCACTATTCCAAATTTCTGGTGGTCGCCCCGGTCAAAGATCTGACAGCAGAGACAGCAGCCAAGATCTTCCAAGCAAGTTTCTGCAGACCACACGGATATCCAGAGCAGGTACTGACTGATCGAGGTCCAGCCTTTGAAGCTGAACTGTTTCAGGAATTCTGTCACTTGTATGGGTGTAAGAAGATCAGAACAACACCGTACCACCCTCAAACCAATGGCCTTTGTGAAAAGATGAATCACATTGTCATGGATTTACTGAAATCTGTACCACTGGAAGAAAGAAATCGGTGGCCAGACTTGTTACCTGACCTGGTCGACTTGTACAACCACATACCAGTAAGTTCCACCAACTGTACTCCAGCCTACCTTATGAGAGCAAGACCAGGAAAGCTGCCAATGGATTTGGAGCTGGGAGTGGTAGAACCAGAGGCTGATGACACTGCTGAAGATTGGGACACGAATCGACAGGAACAGTACAGGAGAGTACAAGCCTGCGTGGAAGACAGTCTCAATAAAGTAAGAGAAAGGCAAGAGAAGAACTACAACAAAAATGCTCCCGCTAAGCCTTTAATGCCTGGAGAAATTGTGCTAAAAAGAAAAAGAAGAATGCACAAATTGGATGATCAGTGGGAACAGGAGCCATATGTCGTGCAAAATTCCAAATTTGATAACCGAAAAAACCTGTACCATCAGCAAGGATGGAGGAAAAACGACTGCAACTGTGTCTAGAGATCATCTAAAGTTGTGTCCGGGCCCATTAAAGCTTCGTGAGGAAGAACCTGTTGTCCTTCAGAAAGAAAATGATGAAGCGGTCATACATACGGATCTGGGAGATCTACCTGCGGATTGGCCCAGGGTGGGAGAAGCAGTAATCATTCCTGTGCTGCAGTTTTATCAACCGCAAGAAGAACCTCTACATCAAGTCATACCAATTGTGCCAGTAGAGTCAGTTCCAGAAGGACCTGTTCCGGCAGACCCTCAACCATTGGGATCCCAAGCAGCGGAACCACAAGAGGCAGTGAGTCGCACTACTTAGTACCAGGGCAATGGGGTACTCGGAGCCGAGCCCATGGAAATCTATGGGAGTTGTCACTGGTAGCGGTGGCTCGGTCCGTGGCCCTGGGCGCTCATCCAATGGGGAATATTTACAGGGGATATTTAGGATAGGTAGTTCGTGACGCCACCTGTGGTATCTGGTTAATTGAACCAGCGCTGCTATAAGGACTTTCACAGGGGATGTTATGGGGGCAGCTGGGTGGTAGTCTCCCACAGGTGAGACGGGTCCCTGAAAGTCTATGGTGATGAAGATGATGCAGGGTGTAGTAAGAATTCAGCCAAACATAATGCAGCTTCTTTTCATACCTTTTACTGATGGTAGTTCAAGCAGATCCCGGGGAGCTGGTCGGGGTGGAGAATGCACATTCGGGCAACAGCTGAGCAGGTTAGAGGCCTCCTTTACTTCCATATACATGTGAATCCAACTTGCCTGAAGCGAAGTTAATTCTGAATCCCCAGCTTTCTCAATAGCTGTACTGCCCGGCCAACATTGTGGTGGAAACTTCTAAGTGGTGAAAACTAAGTCTATATTTGCTGATCAGGCTAGACCCGTCTTCCCTGTCTCCGGTTACGTATTGACACTTAGGGCTGCTCTCTGCGACCTGTAGTCCAGATGCCTCCGGTAATCTTGTTACTAAGCTTGAAACTGTAGCAACACTTCGGACTCCGGTGTCCGGCAATTTAGTGCAGGTACCCCTATACCTGTAGCACTTCTTTAACTTCTCCACTGTGCCCTTCGCCCTGCTTTCCGCTCTTAACATAAGCACTGGTGGCTTTTGTGGAAAAGGTCAGCTTCATTCAGAGCTCGCTGCACAGATCTCAGTTTCCTCCAAAGTCCACACAGGACCGAGACTGAATGGCTGCTCTGTCCTTGAGACAGAAGCTAACAGGCTGAACTCCACTGAACACTAAGCTCCACACAGACTGATCTTATCTCAGACAGGAAACTATCCAAGGGATGACTCACTCCTGAGCCTCCCGGAGCTAACTGACTGACTCCTCTCGGAAAACTATCTGACTAACCACGTGTCACTCCCCCTTATATCTCAGATGGGTGTGTCTGAAGAGTGAGTGGCAGTGAATGCATATCAAGCTTTGCTGTTGCCTTCCAGTGCACTCTCCTGGACTTTTATGTGTGCCTGCGAAGCTGGGCTACACAGCAGCACCACAAGAAGTGGAAACCCCTGGTGAAGCAGTACCGCATCGCCCAGTCGCTAGCATGCTTGCCAGATCCCTAGAAAGGTGGAGTCGTGTTTATAGTTTGCCGGCACACAGAGCAGATAGGCTAGAGACTACTACTATACCTGACACCACTCCACGTAGGTCAGAACGTACAACGAAAGGAAGGTTACCTATTCGTTATCAAGAGTAGTCCTAGTAAACTAGTTTGACCCAGACAAGGGTTTACTGTAACTGAAAATGTAAAAAGTTAATATCTCTTGAAATGTTATATGTGAGATGTTTTATCATGCAAAGGACTGCGTGGCTGTGGACTGTGCCAGCCCAAGAACTTGTATTGTAAATAGTTCGCACTTCGGTGCCCTATCTTGGTTTTACATGAAACCTAAACTACCTCTGAAGAAAAACCCGTATGGTGTGGCCTAGAGTGAGGTCTGCAGCAATGAAGTCCTGCAGCCCACCCAGGACCCACGTGGGAGGTTTTTGGTGTGGGTCCTCCACAAGAATATTGTCTAGTATTTATGGAAATGTTTTGATACTTTGATACTTTTGTATTTTTCTAATGTACAAATTGTAACGTTAAAGATTCCTCACCTCCCGGATGGGATGAGTTATTATGTTTATGTTAAATGCAAAACAAAAATGTTTTCTTTTCTCTTTTACAGCCCGGGAGTGCTGTGTTTAACCAAGGGGGGATGTGTGGCCCAGCTATTTCAGGCACACATAATCCAGGAAAATGCACAGGAAGGTAACCGCAAAAGCTTGATATCCATTCACGTCACTCACACTTTCAGACACACCCACCAGGGGTATAAGAGGTAGTGACACGTAGCAGTCAGTGTTCAGTCAGTTTCCTGTCTTAGGACAGTGCAGTTCAGTGTCAGTTCAGTCTGGACTTGGAGGATACTGAGAGCTGTTCAGTGAGCTCTGGAGAAAGCTGACATTTCCATCAAAGCTACAAGTGCTTATGTTAAGAGCGAGAGCAGGGCGAAGGGCACAGTGGAGAAGACAGAGAGAAGTGCTTCAGGTACCAGATTACCTGCACTAATTCACCGGACACCGGGGTCCGAAGCGTTGCTAGTGCTTCACGCCTAGTAACAAGATAACCGGAGGCTTTCTGGACCACAGGTCGCAGAAGGTAGCCCTAAGCGCTGATACGTAAACGGAGTCAGGGAGAACAGGAGTCTAGCCTGATCAGCAAATATAGACTTAGTTCTTTCAACATCTGATAATCAGAGACATAGAAGGCTCTACCACAATGTCAGCCGGGCGTTGCAGCTATTGAAAAAGCTGGAGATTGCAGAGTTAACTTCGCTTCATGCAAGTTTGGACTCACATACATATGAAGTAAAGGAGGCCTCTAACCTGCTCAGCGGTTATCCTGAATGTGCATTCTCCACCCCGACCAGCTCCCCGGGACCTGCCTGAAACACCTACAAGTAAAGGTATGGAAAGAAGCTGCATTGTGTGTGACTGAATTCTTAACTACACCCTGCATCACCACCATAGACTTCCAGGGACCAGTCTCACCTGTGGGAGACCTACCATCTAGCTGCCCATAACATCCCCTGTGAAGATCCATATAGCAGCGCTGGTCCAATTGATCAGATACCACTGGTGGCGTCACGAATTATTCTAATCTACAAATCCCCTGTAAATATCCCCCATTGCATGACCGCCAGGGCCACAGACCGAGCTCTGCTGCCAGTGACAACTCCCATAGACTTCCATGGGCTCGGCTCCGAGTACCCCATAGCCCTGGTATCCACCTCAGTGTGGTGCGCGTCACCTGTCCTGTATGGAGCGGACTCAGCGCCTGTCCTGTAGAGAGCGGGCTCACCGCCTGTCCTGTAGGGAGCGGGTTCCGCACCTGTCCTGTAGGGAGCAGGCTCACCATCTGTCCTGTAGGGAGCGGGCTCAGCGCCTGTCCTGTAGAGAGCGGGCTCAACGCCTGTCATGTACGGAGCGGGCTCAGCACCTGTCCTGTAGGGAGCGAGCTCATCACCTGTCCTGTAGGGAGCGGGCTCACGCGCCTGTCCTGTAGGGAGCGGGCTCAGCGCCTGTCCTGTAGAGAGCGGGCTCAACGCCTGTCATGTACGGAGCGGACTCAGCGCCTGTCCTGTAGGGAGCGGGCTCAGTGCCTGTCCTGTAGGGAGCGGGCTCAGTGCCTGTCCTGTGCGGAGCGGGCTCAGCATCTGTCCTGTAGGTAGCGGGCTCAGCACCTGTCCTGTAGGGAGCGAGCTCAGCACCTATCCTGTAGGGGGCGGGCTCAGCACCTGTCCTGTAGGGAGCGGGCTCAGCGCCTGTCCTGTAGGGAGCGGGCTCAGCGCCTGGCCTGTAGGGAGCGGGCTCAGCGCCTGGCCTGTAGAGAGTGGGCTCAGCGCCTGTCCTGTTGGGAGCGGACTCAGCACCTGTCCTGTAGGGAGCGGGCTCAGCCCCTGTCCTGTAGAGAGCGGGCTCAGCGCCTGTCCTGTAGAGAGCGGGCTCAGCGCCTGTCCTGTAGGGAGCGGGCTCATCGCCTGTCCTGTATGGAGGGGGCTCAGCGTCTGGCCTGTAGGGAGCGGGCTCAGCGCCTGGCCTGTAGGGAGCGGGCTCAGCGCCTGTCCTGTAGGGAGCGGGTTCAGCGCCTGTCCTGTAGGGAGCGGGCTGAGCCCCTGTGCCCCATTCATACATACTCCATATCATGTATTATTAAGCCCTGGAAGGGAATGTGGAAATACAGGTATCTTATGTATTTATGTTTTTGTACACTGGAATTAATGCAGATGTCAGAATAAATATTGTAGATACATTTCTTCCTATATGGTCTATAGGGGTCCGTACCCGACCCTGCTATGCACATGGCGGCTTTAAATTATGAAAACATTTATTTGTATATGGATTGTGTCAATTTTGATGTAAAAGAGAAAGTTCACGTTCCACTGAAATCTTTTGCTTTTCTTTTTTCCCCTTTCTGTTCTTTATTTAAAAACACATCTGAAAAATCAAAAGTGAGTGTTTTATTTAAATTTTAGATTTGAAGCGTCACTTTTATATATATATATATATATATATATATATATATATACATACAGTACAGACCAAAAGTTTGGACACACCTTCTCATTTAGAGATTTTTCTGTATTTTCATGACTATGAAAATTGTACATTCACACTGAAGGCATCAAAACTATGAATTATCACATGTGGAATTATACATTACATTTTACAAAAAAGTGTGAAACAACTGAAAATATGTCTTATATTCTAGGTTCTTCATAGTAACCACCTTTTGCTTTGATGACTGCTTTGCACACTCTTGGCATTCTCTTGATGAGCTTTAAGAGGTAGTCACCGGAATGGTTTTCACTTCACAGGTGTGCCCTGTCAGGTTTAATAAGTGGGATTTCTGGCCTTATAAATGGGGTTGGGACCATCAGTTGTGTTGTGCAGAAGTCTGGTGGATACACAGCTGATAGTCCTACTGAATAGACTGTTAGAATTTGTATTATGACAAGAAAAAAGCAGCTAAGAAAAGAAAAACGAGTGGCCATCATTACTTTAAGAAATGAAGGTCAGTCAGTCTGAAAAATTGGGAAAACTTTGAAAGTGTCCCCAAGTGTAGCTGCAAAAACCATCAAGCGCTACAAAGAAACTGGCTGACATGAGGATCGCCCCAGGAAAGGAAGAGCAAGAGTCACCTCTGCTTCTGAGGATAAGTTTATCCGAGTCACCAGCCTCAGAAATCGCAGGTTAACAGCAGCTCAGATTAGAGACCAGGTCAATGCCACACAGAGTTCTAGCAGCAGACTCATCTCTACAACAACTGTTAAGAGGAGACTTTGTGCAGCAGCCTTCATGGTAAAATAGCTGCTAGGAAACCACTGCTAAGGACAGGCAACAAGCAGAAGAGACTTGTTTGGGATAAAGAACACAAGGAATGGACATTAAACCAGTGGAAATCTGTGCTTTGGTCTGATGAGCCCAAATTTGAGATCTTTGGTTCCAACCACCGTGTCTTTGTGAGATGCAGAAAAGGTGAACGGATGAACTCTACATGCCTGGTTCCCACCGTGAAGCATGGAGGAGGTGGTGTGATGGTGTGGGGGTGCTTTGCTGGTGACACTGTTGGGGATTTATTCAGAATTGAAGGCATACTGAACC
This sequence comes from Oophaga sylvatica, assembly GCA_033576555.1. Taxonomy (NCBI): domain Eukaryota; kingdom Metazoa; phylum Chordata; class Amphibia; order Anura; family Dendrobatidae; genus Oophaga; species Oophaga sylvatica. The sequence continues at coordinate 6,480,887 of JARQOD010000006.1, forward strand.
AGCATGGCTACCACAGCATCGTGCAGCAGCATGCTATTCCATCCGGTTTGCGTTTAGTTGGACCATCATTTATTTTTCAACAGGACAATGACCCCAAACACCTCCAGGCTGTATAAGGGCTATTTGACCAAGAAGGAGAGTGATGGGGTGCTACTCCAGATGACCTGGCCTCCACAGTCACCAGACCTGAACCCAATCCAGATGGTTAGGGGTGAGCTGGACCGCAGAGTGAAGGCAAAAGGGCCAACAAGTGCTAAGCATCTCTGGGAACTCCTTCAAGACTGTTGGAAGACCATTCCCGGTGACTACCTCTTGAAGCTCATCAAGAGAATGCCAAGAGTGTGCAAAGCAGTCATCAAAGCAAAAGGTGAAGAACCTAGAATATAAGACATATTTTCAATTGTTTCACACTTTTTTGTAAAGTGTAATGTATAATTCCACATGTGATAATTCATAGTTTTGATGCCTTCAGTGTGAATCTACAATTTTCTTAGTCATGAAAATACAGAAAAATCTTTGAATGAGAAGGTGTGTCCAAACTTTTGGTCTGTACTGTATATATATATATATATATTATACTATATATATAATATATATATATATATATGGTTTTTCATTCTGTTTTTGTACTTTAGCATCACTTGTATGACTTTTCAATGCTGCTGTACCAGCCATGAACACCAGGTGGCGATGAAGATAATGATTTTGTATGTGAGGCTGTGTGCACACGTTCCGGATTTTTCAAGTTTTTTTCGCGATTTTGCGGCGGTTTTCCGCTGCAAAAACGCTTAAAAAACGCATGCATTAAGCATCCTATGATTAGAATGCATTCTGCAATTTTTGTGCACATGGTGCATTTTTTTCCTTAAAAAAATGCATTGCGGTAAAAAACGCATCATGTTCATTAATTGTGTGGTAAATTTGCCGATTTCCCTCTATATTATTGACCTAGGATGTTTAGGAAAAAACGCAGCAAAAACACGTAAAAACGTGGTAAAACCGCGATAAAAAATGCATCCGGATTTCCTTTGAAAAAGTCCGGTTTTTCTCAGGAAATTTCTGCAAAAATCCTGAACGTGTGCACATAGCCTGAGAGTTTACCTTTATGTTGTCACTTGTGACGACTAAATAAATGTGAAGCAGAAAACGTATCTCCTATTGTATTAACATCAGCACAAATACTGCGCCCACCGGAAGCCGAGCAGCTACCTTTAAAAAGTATTCCTACCCTGTGAACATTTTCACGTTTTTTACATTACACCTCACAATTATAGTTATTTTGTGGGATTTTATTTAATTCAACGCAAATTAGCAAGTATTTGTGAAGTGTAAAATAAATTATTTGCTTTCTAATTATTTTAAAAATATAAATCTGAAAATTGAGGCGCATTTGCATTCAGTCCACCTGAGTTAACACTTTGTAGGACGACTTTCTCTGCAATTACTGCCGCAGTCTACATCACCAAGCACAATGATGAGTGTCAGATGGAGGGGTATAAAGCCGCCACCACTGGGCTCTGGAGGAAACGTGTTCTGTGCAAGGATAGATAGATAGATAGATAGAGATAGATAATAGAAATAGATAGATAGATAGATAGATAGATAGATAGATAGATAGATAGATGATAGATAGATAGATAGATAGATAGATAAATATTCGTAGAAAAAATGGAACAGCACACCATTAAATTAGTGTGTGCACAGGCCTCCCTAGCAAATTATTTGTGTATTTGCCAAAAATATAGATGCAAAAAATGGGAAGTTGCACTCCAATGATTACCAAAGGTTATGGTGGATTTTATTTGGCCCACATGGCGTTGCAGTGTTTCGGCTCACATGAGCCTTTCTCAAGCAGTGAAAAACATGTGCAGACAGATATATATAGGTACAAATTAAAAAGGTACGATTAGTGCAATAATCATTCATAAATAGTACAATATGGTACAATATTTTCACATTCACATTATATAACATGCAACATCTATATTTGTATTCAAGGTGTCTGTGCTATTGTAAGGCGGCCAGGGTGGTAGTCGTGGCAATGGGCTGTATGGTTCCCACACCCTGGCGCCCCACAGATAAAACACAAAGTCCTTGCAACTGTCTACTGTATACATCCTACCCTTGGGCAGGCTGCCCGGGTGTCTGCCTCAAATCAGGAAGTGCCTGTCCTATACCTCCCTCCCTGCTCTGTGCTCAGTGCTCCTCCCATCTACTTAACCCCTGTGCTGCCTGTACTCTATTATCACTCTATGCCAGTTATGGCTAACCTTGGCACTCCAGCTGTTGTAAAACTACAACTCCCAGCATGCCCTTGCAACCTGCAGCAGTTGAGGCATGCTGGGAACTGTAGTTCTCCAACAGCTGGAGTGCCAAGTTTGCCATCACTGCCTATGCTATTCTTTCCCTTAACTCAATAATGCCCCCTCTACTCTATCCCCTATGGCTCTGTGCTATCTAAGATTCTATTTTAATCCTAATGCTATGCAGTACACATTACGTACACAATACAGCAACACATATTAAAGACATCCACATTACAGTACATGACAAATGCATCACATTGCAGTATACAACAATACATCAATAAACGCTGAAGTGCTGCAAGTAATGGTGTGAGCAGTATCCAAGAGAGAAAAGGCACACAGGGTCCCCACCACCTCCTTACACTCCTCCCTCCTAGAATATGGTCGTCCCCGCCCACTGCCAGCAAACATTTTTTTAAAAACATATTTACAATATAAGACAGTCTCTATCTGATAACTTTTGTTGGGTCAACCGTGATCTTGGCTCCACTTGGTTGGAGCCCCGGAACAAAAAGAGTTCAAGTTCTTTTCATCTGAGTCTGCCTGACCCAGGTCCCCTGGTTCCTGGGACCCGGACACATGTAATATCAAACAACTACCATCCAGGCCTGTGGGCCTGTCCTTTCCTGCTCCGGGTAGCCAAACACAGGAAGTTACTTTAAACACATGGCCCAGTGGCCCACTTAGCAACAGTTCATTTAGTCCTGACCCGGCTCGCTCCTCGGGTCCTCCTGCACAAGTTCTCCCCCTCCCTCCTTTTAGTGGAATATGGGTCCCAAACACAAGTGGGCTGCTTTATCAGAGGACAGTTCAAGGTTAAGAAAGGTAAAATTCAGGGGTAATACAAGTAAAATATAAGGTTAAAACAACACAGTCCTTAAAGCAGCCGCACACGCAGTCCATGGTGATTAACTCTTTCAGGGTTTCAGTCCTGTAATCCAGCAGTGGATAAGCAAATGTGCGCAAATGAAACTTGGATGAGGAAGGGGGGAAACAAACACAACAGTCTTTATTCGGGACCATTTGGGTCACCGACGACACTCAATCCTGTTGTCGTCTAGGGCTTCCGGCTTTCTCAGAGACGCAAAACAGTCTCTACTGCTTTCCTTTCCAGGTGCAACCGGCAAAACTCTTTTCTCTATATAAATCCACATCATCTTAATGCAAGGCGGCTGAGCAGCATAATGAGCCGCGTTCGGGCCCTGCACCACTATGTATGTGTGGCCTGAATATCCACTGGAGGAGGACTCCACACTATTTTTCCTGCTTCTCTTTTCCTCCAGTGGCAGATCCAGGGTGAATGGAGCCTCCAGCTCCTGTGATTCAACCACTCACCCTGCATCTACTACCCCTGGCTGGTTGCAGGGGCTGCGACCGTTGCTGCCGGCCATACATCACATCAGGCTGCACGCGCCGTCACTCCTCTAGGCTGGAGACCATCTGGACAACCACAGCATATGGCCCTTGAGGTCCCTGCTCCTTAACAAAAGTCACCCGGTCCCACTCCTGTATGGGACCGCCACATTAATTAGACCCGGCATTGACATATATTTTCTCTCGGGTCTCTAGCTCATAAATAAACCCATATCCCCGGGTAGGATGAAAGAACATAATGATGCCGTGAGTCACCCTGCCTGACATGGCTTCCCCGCCGGGGCATTGCAGTTTCTTCAAAACTCAGCGCTCCCGCCTCTTTTTCTCCTCAATCACATTCCTCACCCACTGGGCCTCCTCCGCCGTGGGAGCCCGTGGTTCTTCCAGGTACAGGCCGAGATAAAGGTGACAAAGCCGGAGAAGGTGACAGCATAGGAGTCGGTACAGCCACTGGAAAGGGCAGAGCTTTTCCATTCACCGACGCTGCGTCGAATGATGATCCTCTCACGTGGCCGCGTGAGCTGGGGAGGACAGTTTGTGATGACTCCTCCCAATACTGCCATCAGTGTCTTTTGAACCTCTTCCGGTTCCGGTTCCTCAGGTCGCGCGATACTCGGGCTCCCGACAAACTTCTTCCCCCCCATCCAAAGGGGAACCATTCGTCTAGTTCCCTCAGCTGCCAGCTTCTGGGACACGGGCCCGTCACCGCCCAGGCCACAGACCGCTCCCAGTCCTGGCGTCCTATACCTCCTCTGTAGGACATACTCCTTTGTTGCATCATGTCAGGTAATGGCGCCATTCCCTCAGACACGCTGGTTAGTCCTTCTGGGTTCCACCCATTCGTGGGTGGAGTCACTTCCGGCTGCTCCACCCATTTCTTCATATTTTGCTGTAAGTCTCGGGGCCTTTTCCTCTGCCGCACCCATCTTGGGCGGGTACTTGCCATAATGGGTTGTGGACACATCTCAGACCACTGTCGCTGCCATCTTCGCACCCTTTTCCTCTCAGGACACCCATGAAGGGCGGCACCACCCTCAGTTTTCACGCCACTGACCACTGTCTTCCTGTCAGTGCCTGGCGCCATCATAAAGTCACTCCATAAACTTGTAAATAACTCATGAAAGAATAAAGTTATGTTAAAACCAAGCACACCATTGTTTTTCTTGTGAAATTCTCAATTAGTTTGATGTCACATGACCCTCTTCCCAATGGAAAAAATAAAGTTGGATCCAAAATGGCTGACTTCAAAATGGCCGCCATGGTCACCACCCATCTTGAAAAGTTTTCCCCTCCCATATAATTATGTGCCACAAACAGGAAGTTGATATCACCAACCATTTTCATTTTATTTAGGTGTATCCATATAAATGACACATTCAGACGCGCTAGTTTAAGCGGGTTTAGATTATATATCCACTCCAGCTCTTTACGTTTCAGGAGATCGACTCTATCCCTCCCTTCTCTGTGGAGGGATCATGTCTATAATCCTAAATCTGAGTTGTTTCTCAGTGTGATATATTTCTACAATATGTTTAGACACGGGGATGTCCAGTCTCTTTTGCCTTATAGCATATCGGTGGTGATTTACGCAGGTCTTAAAATCACAGGTGGTCTCACCGACAAACCGTAGGGTGAACAGACATTGTAACAAGTAGATAACATATTCTGAGTTACAAGTTAAATAGTGTTCTATTCTGTAAGTCCTTTGAGCATTATAGATAGATTAGATAGATAGATAGATAGATAGATAGATAGATAGATAGATAGATAGATAATAGAGTGAAATTCTCCCTGTGAACTCGCCTCTGCATCAGGAGACTTTCAGGAGACTTTCTCACAGTGCTAGCGGGGATCTCACTGAGGTCTCCGCAGTTCAGCCCAGCAGGGAACGCATCCTCAGTGACCGGAGGTAACCTCGATTACATCACCACTAGTCACTGAGCGGCTTCGCTTGCAGCAGCTCATTCACCAGAGGTTCTCAGCTTGGACAGTCGCATTTTGAAAATTGTTTATTCCCCAGACGTGGATTACGGCGTGGGACACAACGACGGGAAGGTGAGGGATATTGTTGTTTTTTAGTTTTATTTTATTACAGGAGACGAGGGCTTCGGTGGAATAGGCGTTAAGTGGGTATAACTGTGTTTGTTATTTTTAAATAAAGGATTTTAGGGTTTTTTGTGATGACTAAATATAAAAAATACTAATACCCTCCAGGGGCGCGTACATTTTTACATTGAGTAACGGGCAGCTGGAGTCAACATTATTCTTTATAGTTGGTTGCAAAATCAAACTTTCTTAGAAAAAATGTGTTATTTGCAGAACATGGACTGGGTTTACAGAGGTTTACGGCTGATTTATCAAACGTGGCTTTTTAAAAGTCGCTAAATGATTGTGCAAATTTGATTTTGCCTCCTCTTCTCCCCCTTGTAATATTTTATGTATGTCTGAAACATTTTACAAGATTGCAGCAGGGCGGATGATTTTTTGCACAAAAACAATCTTAAATAAGAATTTGAACTTTGTGCAAAATTCTTGAGCTACATGCACCATTCTAAAGAAAATGGCGCAAAAAAGGAATCAATGGAGGTAACCCGGGGTCTCACCTATTTTATCTGGAGCTCAGTTATCCATGTTTAATTGTACTTGGAATTCACAAAATTTCTCACTAGATGTCAGCAAACAACACAAAGTTACAAAAATTTGGACAGCTCGGATGTCTCCTAAAGGGAAAATGCATCCAATACTTCTCATAAATGCCATAGGAATTTGTCAAAAGCTTAAATTATGTAGACGAAGATAATGTGGATTGTTATTATGCTTCTGCCTTTGACTGCGACACTCAGGAATTTTCTTTACTAGAACTCAAGCCTATGAGTATTGTCAGAGGGGTTTAGTCACTGTCAAGAGCACTGTAGACACATTGGCCCTGATTCATCAAAGTATTCTGAAATCTGGCGTAAAAAACTTTGATAAATCTCAAAATGTTTGTCCAACTCGAGGATGCGCAAACATTTTGAAACTTTTGCCGTTTCCTTCCCAGTTTTGCCCAGCTCCACCAAAATAGGTGTAATGAGGGCAGGACGCAGGGTCGTGACACCACAGCTAACCTAATTCAAGATGTGCTGCAGCATACTCTACGACAGAAATCTTACTCCAGTCCCTGACTAGGATAACATTTAGGCTGGAGTCACACACACCGTCTAAAAAATCGGACCGTTTTTGATGGCCGATAATCGCACAAATGTTTCCTGAACATTGATCCGTTTGTCATCCGATTTGAAAGCGAGGATGCGATTTTGTCGCATCTGAGCGTACGTTTGACATCCGTCTGGCGAGATTTTGTCGGTGGCTAGCAAAACCGACATATAATGGATCCAAATGATAGTTTTTAAATCACAAAAGAAAGAATAGATATATACACATAGAATACATATATATATATATATATACACATGTCATTGTGACACACATATATATTTATATATTTATAGTTCATACACTTCTACATACTGTAATAGCTGCTAATTCAATTGCCGGCTTTTGTGAAATTACAGAACCCGACATGAAATGACACATGGTTTACATACAGTTAACCATGTCATTTCATGTAGTTTGATATATGGTTTTCATTAACAATGACATGAGTGTATGTGTGCAAAATTTCATACATGTAGGGGTTAATTAAAGGTGTAAATTCGTTGAAAAAAAATGCGTGGGCTCCCACTGTATTTTCTCCACCAGACAGGGAAAGAAAGTGAGTGGAGGCAGATAATAATAGCCCAGAGAGGGACCATTATTTTTGGGCCCCCTGGCTACTAACATCTGCCCCCAGACACCCCAGAAAAAGCAAATCTATGATTAGATGCGCCCTTTCTGGCACTTAGTCCGTCTATTCTCATTGCCCTGTAGGGTGGCTAATGGGTTAATAATGGGTTAAAGCCACCTTGCTATTGGAAGGTGACTTTAAGCCATGTTAATAATTGAGAGCTGTCAATCAGACAACTATCAATTATTAATCCTATTGTATGAAATGAAAAAAAAAACACACAAATTAATTAAAAATCATTTTAATGAAATAAAGACACAGTTTTTGACCATATTTTATTGAACTGGTAATCCTTGCGAAGTCCCTGCACCAGCAGAATAGTGAGTGCAGCTCTGGAGTATAATACAGGTTGTAACTCAGGATCAGTAATGTAATGTATGTACACAGTGACTGCACCAGCAGAATAGTGAGTACAGCTCTGGAGTATAATACAGGATGTAACTCAGGATCAGTAATGTAATGTATGTACACAGTGACTGCACCAGCAGAATAGTGAGTGCAGCTCTGGGGTATAATACAGGATGTAACTCAGGATCAGTAATGTAATGTATGTACACAGTGACTGCACCAGCAGAATAGTGAGTGCAGCTCTGGGGTATAATACAGGATGTAACTCAGGATCAGTAATGTAATGTATGCACACAGTGACTGCACCAGCAGAATAGTGAGTGCAGCTCTGGAGTATAATACAGGAGGTAACTCAGGATCAGTAATGTATGTACACAGTGACTGCACCAGCAGAATAGTGAGTGCAGCTCTGGAGTATAATACAACATGTAACTCAGGATCAGTAATGTAATGTATGTACACAGTGACTGCACCAGCAGAATAGTGAGTGCAGCTCTGGAGTATAATACAGGGTGTAACTCAGGATCAGTAATGTAATGTATGTACACAGTGACTGCACCAGCAGAATAGTGAGTTCAGCTCTGGAGGATAATACAGGATGTAACTCAGGATCAGTAATGTAATGTATATACACAGTGACTGCACCAGCAGAATAGTGAGTGCAGCTCTGGAGTGTAATACAGAATGTAATTCAGGATTAGTATAGGCAGGGTTGGCTCCAGGTTTTTATGGGCCCCAGGCGAAAGAGTCTCAGTGGGCCCCTTTAACACAGACCACGATTCATGATGCACAGATACTGCAGAGAAATATGGGTACAGTACAATGCCAAACACTTCTCTTCTTCCATTACATGAGTGATATCTATTGTAAATTCTACAATAGCTCAGAAACCGCCAAATCCTCACAGCGCACAGAACAGACTGGACAGTACAGTCCTCCATACAATATTATGGGCACCACATAGTCCTCCATACAGTATTATTGGCCAAATATAATGCTCCATAAAGAATATTGGACCCCAAATAATGCTCCATACAGGATACTGGTCCCCATATAATGCTCCATACAAAATATGGAGCTCTCCTCTGCACTGTGCTGCGCTCTGCGCTGTTACGGCTCAGGAAAGGGCGCTGTGGAAAGACTCCCCATCATCATCATCATTGCCACCCCATCATCATCATCATTGATTCCCCATTATCATCATCATTGCCTCCCCATCATCATCATCATCATCGCCTCCCCATCATCATCGCCTCCCCATCATCATTGCCTCCCCATCATCATCACCTCCCCATCATCATCGTCTCCCCATCATCATCATCATTGCCTCCCCATCATCATTGCCTCCCCATCATCATCGCCTCCCCATCATCATCTCCTCACCATCATCATCATCAGTGCCTCCCCCCACCACCATCACACATACAGCACCACAGCACTCTCTCACATACACACACACAAAGCACCGCACTACATACACACACACTGATACACACACAGACACACACACCTCACATCTTACCTGTCCGGCATCCGCGCTCTCTCTGCCATAGCCGGCCGCTGAATGATGACGTCATTCAGCGGCGCTGCTGTGAGAGGAAGCGCGTGCGCCCTGCAGGCGCCCCCTGGAGCCCGGGGCTGCGGCAGCGGAGGCACGGGGAGAGGTAAGCATTGCACTGGCTGCTGCCGGGCCCTGAGCAAGCGGGGGGCCCAGTGGCGGCGCTGACAACGCTCTCCTCCGCTAACGGGCTCCGGGGTTCCCGACGGCGAGTGGGCCCCCCTGCCTGCTCAGGGCCCCGTCACTTGCCCGGGTATGCCGGGTGCTCACTCCGGCCCTGAGTATAGGGTCAGTAATGACTTTACCCTTCTATGTCCATATTGGAGGTAGATTACACTTATCGTTTTGCTGTTACGTTTTTTTATGGGACATTTTTCCTTCTCGTCCCGGGGGCGTCTGAATGACGTCGTTTGTAGCATTAACCAAAGCTGAAGAGGGCAAATAAATAACATGAGAGCGAAGCGTCACCTGCACAACAGAAGCGCATGAGATCCAGAACGTGACCCCCAAGAACAGACAACAATGCCTGGAAGCAGCCGCCGTATCCTGTTATGGTGCTGCAGATGCGGGCAGCGCGGTGCAGAGTTATTGTGGTGTCGCTTCTTTATAGTAAACACAGAACTCTGGGAGTCATTTTACGAGATCGCAGATCATAGCACAGCATTGTATGTTCAGCCGTTATCCTTAGAGTTATCTGTTCCTGGAAAAGCTGGGTGTGAATGTCACCTGTAGGTAAACGGCACCGGACACAGCTTTTGCAAACTCCTGAATAAGGAGCTGTCCCGGGACGCGCTGCGCTATGGAGGCACATTATGGCCAGGAATTCATTGTCCCTTTGACGTTTTCACTTATTCTTCCCTTTCTTCTTTGAGCTATACCCTTTTTTTATCTTTCTGTCCGCTTGTTTTTTGCATGATGAATGCCGTTGCTAAAAACTACATCTGACTTTGTCTTATAAAGTACTGGAAAAAAAAAGAATTTCAAGTGCAGTAAATGATGAAAAAAAACACAATTTTGCCTTTGTTTTTTGGGATTTTGTATGTGCGGCGTTCATTATGCAGTAAAAATGGTAATATGATTCTCCGAGTCAGTACGCTTTCGGCCATAACAAGCGTCTGCAGATTTTTTACCATTTTTGTGGCTTAAAAAAAAAATTAAACAATTTATTAAAAAAAAGTAGTTCTTTCAACCATTTTCTGAGATCCATAATTTTTCATTTTTCCGTCAGTGAACTTACATTACAGCCCATGGCGAGCTGCAGTTACGGTATTATTGTTACCATGTTGCGGAACTTAGGAAGTTTTGATCACTTTTTATTACATTGTTTTGGGGGGGGGGAGTTGGGGTGCAGAAAACAAAACTCATCAATTTTGGTATTTGGACTTTTGCTTTCTTCTTGGCATTCACCATGCAGGTTCAATCCTTTTACATTCTGATAGATTGGATTTTTACAGATGATGCCAAATATATCTATTTTTTCATTTATTTCTTTTTTCAGTGAATACAAATTTCCATGTTCTTTTAATTTTATTTAAGAAAATATATATTTTTGTAAATATTTTAAATTCTCAATTTGCTTAGTCCACATGGATCCTATACAGTTCACAAATGATGGGCTTCTCGGGAATATCAAAATGGCAGCAATGGGCAAAATATCAAGCAATGCTTGCTGGGAAAACTATGCAGATGAGCTCTCCTCCAGTTAGTCTAGCGCCACTTATAGGCAGCTGTCAGTCTCTGACCCTCCATGGAGTCTGATTAGTAAAGCACATGTGGGAATTCTCACCTTTGTTCCCTGCAGTAAGTATTTGCACAGTCGCAGAGCTTTTGTTTATGCAGCTGAGAAATCCTGATACTGAAGATCCAGGTCAAGTGTGAACAGAGGTCAGGGTGCAAGCAGGAGCCATGAGAGGGTTCACCACAAAAAAATGGCAGGTGCAAAAATAAGCGCTCAGCATGCTGCGTAATCATTGTAATGAAAGGTTCTGCGACTTTATGATATACACAGACCCTGAGTTTAAGTCACTTTCTTGTTGCTGCTTTTGGCGCTAAATTAATTAAAATGGCGCTTTTGATTCATGAATTTGGTACGAAGTCAAACATGGGCAATAAACAGTTTTTGAGACGTTTGGTGCTAAAAGTGGAACATTGGAGCAAAAAACAATCAAAAAAATTGTGGTGTATTAAAAAAAATACATCAGGGGTAGCTACAATGAAATTGTGTCAAATTTTGCAACTTTTTAAAAAGTTCCTCATTTCCACGTGGAAACACGAGAAGCAATGGGATGAAACTGAAAGGGAGAAGATACAGATTAGATATTAGAAAAAACTTTTTGACAGTGAGGGTGATCAATGAGTGGAACAGGCGGCCACGAGAGCTGGTGAGTTCTCCTTCAATGGAAGTCTTCAAACAGAGGCTGGACAGACATCTGTCTGAGATGGTTTAGTGACTGCTGCATTGAGCAGGGGGTTGGACACGAGGACCCCGGAGGTCCCTTCCAACTGTAACAATCTATGATCTGGAATAACTAAACTGCGTCCACAAAGCAGAGAAAAAAAACATGTGATCACATATGAAATAGACTTCAAAAAAGGCACAAAACTAGACAAGAAACCGACGCAAAGACAAAAATGAATCGACTCGAGGGATTTATGTTTATGCTCTTTGCCATTTTCAAGATCTCTGCTAGTTAGATGTGAATGTGATGATTCTTCTTTACATCCTGAAGTTGCAATTGTCCTGATACATTGTAACAAGTGACACAACATCTGCACTGGAAACATTGTATCATGAAAACACAGAAAAGCATAGTGAAACCAACATATAAAAATACTCTGTTGTAAAAAAAAATAACAGTAAACAGCAAGTGCTAATAAAAAGATGAAAAAACACAGGTTATTTGCTTAATACGATTTTTGCAAAAAATATATATTACGCCGCTCTACCAAACATCAAGGTATACCCGTATCAGAGCAGTCTCTGACTAATGTATTTAATCCCTATCTGATATATTTAAAAACCTGGTCATGTGTATAATACCTGTATGAGCAGGATTCAGAAAGGTAATGTCCAATGTGGACACGCTGCATCACCAGGTTTTTAAATACATCAAATAGGGATTACATACATTAGTCAGGGACTGCTCTGATATGGGTATACCTTGACATTTGGTAGAGTGGCTTAATATACATTGTTTGCAAAAAAACGTATTAACCAAATTCCCTGTGTTTTTTCATCTTTTTACCAAGAAATATCGTCACTCCTTGCGGAGATCAACATGCTAAGCATGCAGATGAGGAGACTTAAAGCCGCAATGCTCCTCTGGGAAATATGCTAATTATGCAAAGTGTCTCTTCAGAGAGGAAGAGAGCTAGAACTCTAGTGCCACCTTTTGGAAGGTAGCAATCCTACAAGTCAATGTCGACCCTTTAACGAGCCTTATCACATGACCTAGGATAATAGCCAAACCAGAATCTCAATTTGCAGACACTGTGTTTCGGGGTCAGCCCTCGTCAGTGCAAAGCGAGTTTTGACTTGTGGATTGCTACCTTCCAAAAGGTGGCACTAGAGTTCTAGCTCTCTTCTCTCTGAAGAGACACTTTGCATAATTAGCATATTTCCCAGAGGACATTGGGGCTTTAGTTCCTCATCTGCATGCTTAGCATGTTGATCTCCGCAAGGATGACGATATTTCTTGGACAATGGTTGACGCCTCTACACAGCCAAACCAGATCTCGCTTTGCACTGACGAGGGCTGACCCGAAACACAGTGTCTGCAAATTGAGATTCTGGTTTGGCTATTATCCTAGTCATGTGATAAGGCTCGTTAAGGGTCGACATTGACTTGTAGATTGCTACCTTCAAAGGTGCACTAGAGTTCTAGCTCTCTTCCTCTCTGAAGAGACAATTTGCATAATTTTCATCTTTTTATTAGCACTTGCTGTTTACTGTTATTTTTTTACAACTGGGTATTTTAATACGTTGGTTTTACTGTGCTTTTCTGTGTTTTCAGTCTCCTGGTGTGTGAACAATGTCCCTACAGGCTTGTTCACTGTGTGCATGGCTCATGTGTTTCTATTTGCAAACCTTGTATCATGTGTGAGCTGTGAATTTCTTTTTGCATTTGACTGTCTGCTGATAATCATGAAATGGGTTGGACAGTTGGGGCAGGTGCAGGCGGCCATGTTTTCTTTCATCCGAGGGAATAGGGCCAATTATGCAATGACGCTCTGATCTGAGTATAATCATGGCGAGATCCGATTCTCTAGGATGAGAAGATGGATAAAAACTTATCTCCATCTTCTCCATTCTGTCATTGTACAGAAACTGGACTGCACTGCAAGAAAAAAGTCAGCCGTGTGCGCAGCTCCATAGAATAACATTGGTCTGAGTGCGATCTGATGTTTTGTCAGATCTACTCGGATTAAAATATGCTGCACCTGCCTGTAGGAAAATCCTGTTTGTATGAAGCTTGTTAGATGAGTGATAATGGTTGGTCTTAGCACGGTCATGTAAGGAGGTGACAGTCCTCAGCGCCAGAATAATAGACCGACTTGGAAAACTGAGCATCTTTGGCCTCAGCTGAGGGGGCATGAAGCCAAGTTTTGGGCAGCATGGTGACTCAGTGATTAGCACTTTTGCTTTGCACTATTGGGGTCCTGAATTCGATCCCCGTCAAGGACATCTGCGAGGAGTCTACATGTTCTCCCAATATTTGTGTGGGTTTCCTCCAGTTCTACGATTTCCTCCCACACTCAAAAGTTACATACAGACAGAGCAATAATGGCGTTATATAAGTCATAATAAAGGTGAGAATAAAGTTTTTCATTTGATCCTCTTCCCGGACCTCAATAATATTTAGCAGTATAGAGGTTTGCTTTCAGCCATTTTTCGGAATTTATGCTAATTATTAAATTCCAAAACTTTTTTTTTTCGCAGATTCTCCAGATTCACCATTTTGGGGGATCTTAGTAATGATTTTTATGTGATTTGAATTAATTTGCTCATCTTAATGGTTAAAAACAAGACATCTAATATCAATGTCCAGTGTAAATGTCTCAGGTATGTAACTTTAGCCTTGTAATACCTCCGTGGGATGGACGTATTGAAGGCACACGCTTGCTTCTGTGTTTTACAGCGGAGTGTGCTTTATGGTTGCTGTGATTAATGGGAGCCCACTGAACGAAAAAAGTAATTTATAGTCTCTTGGAAATGATGAGTAAAGTCTCTGCCCCACGAGATGAAGGAGTTACGGGGCAGCTGTTACCAACCGGCCTTATCTGGACCCTCAGCTGTGGTTGCAACAGTAAGATGCCTCTGCTGACCTTGTCACAGTCTACACAGCAAAGCTGAAAAATGAGTCACAGGAGGCAGGAAGAGTTAAAGTGCTCCCTGTGCAATTCATTGGCGCTCCTGCTATGAGATCGTTGGGGGCCAATGGGAAACTGTTCTGTAAAAATCATCTGATTGTGAGTGTAAGGGATGGAGGAGAAAGGAAGAAATAGGAAGAGCGTTTGGTTCTAAAATACATTATTAACGAACAAATAATTTGTGCGACATTGGGTTGGGGCGGTAGAAGAGGTTTGTTACAGGAGATATTTATGGGCCTTTCTAATCACGTTAAAGCTAAGCACGATACCGTATATAGGGTATGAAGTGGTGCCGAAGTGGTAAATATGGGTCTATGATCCACGTGTGATAAAGTGGGGTCTACGATCAACATGTGGTGAAGAGGGGTTTATGGCTCACGTGTGGTTGAACTGGGTCTATAGTCCATATGGGAAGAGGTTTGGCCTATGATGATATCTGTGGTCCACACATGATGAAGCAGGACCTGTGATCCACAGGTGAAAAATTGTGGAATTTGGTCCAAACTGAGATAAAACAAGGTATGTGGCCCAAATGTGATGAAGTGACGTCCATTGTGTACATGTGATGCAATGGGGTCCTTGGTCTACATGTGAGTCCATTGGGAATATGGTTTACATGTGTTGTGAAATGCGGCCTCTGGTCAACATATGATGCAGTGAGGTCCATGGTCGTCATGTGGTTAATTTGGGTCTTTGGTTTACAAGTGTTGCGATATTGGGTTTATGGTCCACATGTGGTGTAGTGAGGTCTGTGGTGTAGTGACGTCTATGGTCCAAATTCAGTAATGCAGGGTCTACAGTCTAAATTTGGTATTGCAGGGTCTGCAAACTACATGAGATCATCTTACCTACTGGACTGATGTTTATGGTCCACATTAGTTGAAGCAGGGTCCTTGGGTAAAGTTTGGTCTTTACGTGGTAGAATAGTGTCCAGGGACCACCTTTTTTGAAGTTGGTCCATGGACCACACATGGTAGAGTGCAGACTTTGGCCTCATGTGGTGGAAGGGAGCTTAGGGTCCATCTTTGGTGAAGTTGGGTGGAATTGTCTGGTTGTAACAAATCAAGCCGGACATGTCAATGGAAACAAGGATCACCAAGCTAGGACTTGCCTACTTTGGACATATCATACGAAGAGAGCGATCACTGGAGGACATCATGGTCTGTAGAATAGAATGAATAAGGCGAAGAGGAAGACCAACAACCTGATAGCTTCATACTACAAGGTAATGTCAGAGAAGACCTGGTGGACCTATCTAGGCTTGCACAAGATCCATCTTCCTACAGAGCGTTGGTCCATCAAGTCGCCATGGCTCAAGATTGAGGTGAAGGCCGTTAAATAACAAATAAAGAACTTTTTAGATAAAGTTTCAGAAATTATTTTAATTGATTCATCAGTAGAAACGAGATTAATTTGCATTTTTCTCAACGTAAAGTAAGTGATGGATGGACAAGAACCACAACCTCCTCCAGTTTATTTTATTGGTGTCCAGGGCACATTGTAAGTGATGCCTTGTGTGAATTTCCACTTTTTGGCCACACAGGATTGATAGGACCCCCTAGGATCCTCTAAGCTCCATACTTTGCTTGTTTTTTGGCCCTTTGGCCTCGGCCAGCTTTGCCAGATGCTCGGTTTGCTCTGGGGGCAGAGCTGCTCCTTTGTCATTGGCTTTGAACGCTGCTATCTGGACTTTATTGTTTTTAGGGGCGACTTTGACATCAGCAATGGAGGAAACGTTCAGTATAGAACAGACGGGGACACTTTATATTCCGGGACACGGAGATTCCTGTGCATTTTTTGAATAGGCGGCGGCAGCTGCTCGGGAGGATTTCTGAAAAGGATCAAATCATAATGAGATTAAAATGTGAAAAGTGCATTGAATGGAGCCGTCACCAACGCTATAGCTGCTCCTCCGTGCAAGGAGACTGGAGCTACCGGCTAATGACTTAACCCTCGAGGTCACTGCGTGGTGAAGCGATGGTGCCGGGTCATTCTTGTTGTTTTCATTGGCACGCTTATGACGGAATAAGAAAGTGAATTTCTGCTGTGCAGCCATTTCTATTTTTTAAGATGTCTTTTTTTAAGTCAAAGTTCTGTTTTTCCTGATACAGAAATCCAAGACCTCTGCACAGGCAGATTTAAAGGGATTTCCCAAATTATTTATTTGTATTTTCCCATGTGATTAATTCAGCACGGTTCTGCAGTTTCTGCACATCCTCTGCTTATGTAAAGACATAAAGCGCGAGCTGGCCGTAAGAGGAGAGGGAGAAACATGCGACATGTTGTTTGCAGCCTACCGATTTATTAGAGATTACCATTTTGTGTGGGTTTTTTTTTCTATCTGTGACAACAACAAATCTCACTACTGAACAAATAAATGTCACATACATAAGTAACATTCATAGTAACACGTGTAGATGGAATGAAGGATTTATTACTTAGTGTCCAGATGTGAAGCTCGAACAGGGGACTGCTACTCAACACAAAGAAGACAAAGATATAGACTTCTGCCAGGTACGACCGGGACACATCTGAGATGGACGGCGACGAAGTGGAAGTTATAAAGGACTTCAGCCTACTTGTATCAACGACCACTCAAGATGCAGCAACGACAAAGGAAGTCAATAGGAGAATCGCTATGGGCAAATCACCAATGAAGACTCTGGACAAGGTCTTCATTTCACTGGCGATGGAGACACGGCTCGTACATAAATGGTCTTTTCTGTGGTGAGATACGGATGTGAAACCTGGAAGAGAAAGAAACAAGATGGAAGAAGAATCAACGCCTTCGAAATGTGGTGCTGGAGAAGGAGGTTATCAACACCATGGATGGCAAGAAGCAGTGGCATAACTTGAATTTAATGGGCCCCAAGATTTAGACCGGGCACCTCACCAAATCCTGAACAGATATATTTGCACCCTCTATCCTGGTATATGTAGTATAATGCCCATCCCATAGTCCTCCATACAATATAATGCACATCCCATAGTCCTCCATACAGTATAATGCACATCCCATAGTCCTCCATACAGTATAATGCACATCCCATAGTCCTCCATACAATATAATGCACATCCCATAGTCCTCCATACAGTATAATGCACATCCCATAGTCCTCCATACAGTATAATGCACATCCCATAGTCCTCCATACAGTATAATGCACATCCCATAGTCCTCCATTACAGTATAATGCACATCCCATAGTCCTCCATACAATATAATGCACATCCCATAGTCCTCCATACAGTATAATGCACATCCCATAGTCCTCCATACAGTATAATGCACATCCCATAGCCCTCCATACAATATAATGCACATCCCATAGTCCTCCATACAGTATAATGCACATCCCATAGTCCTCCATACAATATAATGCACATCCCATAGTCCTCCATACAGTATAATGCACATCCCATAGTCCTCCATACAGTATAATGCACATCCCATAGCCCTCCATACAGTATAATGCACATCCCATAGTCCTCCATACAGTATAATGCCCATCCCATAGTCCTCCATACAATATAATGCACATCCCATAGTCCTCCATACAGTATAATGCACATCCCATAGTCCTCCATACAGTATAATGCACATCCCATAGTCCTCCATACAATATAATGCACATCCCATAGTCCTCCATACAGTATAATGCACATCCCATAGTCCTCCATACAGTATAATGCACATCCCATAGCCCTCCATACAATATAATGCACATCCCATAGTCATCCATACAGTATAATGCACATCCCATAGTCCTCCATACAGTATAATGCACATCCAATAGTCCTCCATACAGTATAATGCACATCCCATAGTCCTCCATACAGTATAATGCACAGCCCATAGTCATCCGTAAAGTATAATGCGCATCCCATAGTCCTCCGTAAAGTATAATGCCCAGCCCATAGTCATCCATAAAGTATTAAGCACAGCACACAGTCATCCATAAAGTATAATGCACATGCCATAGTCCTCCATACAGTATAATGCACATCCCATAGTCCTCCATACAGTATAATGCATACCTCATAGTCCTCCATACAGTATAATGCACATCCCATAGTCCTCCATACAGTATAATGCCCAGCTCATAGTCATCCATAAAGTATTAAGCACAGCACACAGTCGTCCATAAAGTATAATGCACAGCCCATAGTCCTCCATACAGTATAATGCCCAGCTCATAGTCATCCATAAAGTATAATGCACAGCACACAGTCGTCCATAAAGTATAATGCACAGCCCATAGTCCTCCATACAGTATAATGCCAGCTCATAGTCATCCATAAAGTATAATGCACAGCACACAGTCGTCCATAAAGTATAATGCACAGCCCATAGTCCTCCATACAGTATAATGCCCAGCTCATAGTCATCCATGTAGTATAATGCACAGCACACAGTCGTCCATAAAGTATAATGCACAGCCCATAGTCATCCATAAAGTATAATGCACAGCCCATAGTCCATATATGTAGTAGTATGTCCACCGTGTATTTATTTTTTTTAAACAGTGAATAAATACTTTCTCTCCATTCCCCGCTGTGCAGCATTCCCTTCTAAAGCCAGCAGCTGACTTCAGCCTGCAAGCAACCGGAGCGCATGATGTCACTGCCATGGCCCCCGGTCACGTGCCTGCAGATATCAGCTGCTGAACTCTGATTGGCTGGCAGCATGTATTGCTGAGCATGGACTTGATGGGAGGACACACATCCAGGTGAAGTTTATGCGGCATTGCTGGGCTACCACCCACATGGGCCTGGTTGCAGTTGTGACCATTACGAACCTGGCAAGGAGGTCAAACAAATCAATTTTGGAACAAATCAAGCCAGACATGTCACTTGAAGCAAGGATCGCCAAGCTACGACTTGTCTACTTTGGACACATCATACAAAGATATCAATCACTTGAGAAAGACATCACGGTCAGAAGAAAAAAAGGAGGAAGGCGAAGAGCAAGACCAGCAACTCGATGGGTTGTGTGATAAATTCACTGGCAAAGTGCTAAAGGGGAGATACGTTTCACTGAGGCTATTAGCTTCAGTGATTTGAAACCCAGAAGTTTGCTCCAACACACTATGTGTTGAGAGGGGTTAGTCGGCCAGCTTAAGGGCTGGGTTTTTGTGGACAACCATAGAGTAGGTAAGAGGTTGTGCACCTTATCTCCACCCTAGGGTGTGGTCTGGGGTTTAAATAGTCGGCCTTCTGAGGCATTCAGTGTTCAGTGTGTCTGGAGAGGCTAACTCCAGAAAGGTGTTTGTGCTTGTGCTAAACCTGAACCAGTGTCTTGCTAACCCTGAGTGGGCAGAACCGTGCTTTGTATTATGTTTTTATTTTTTCTTATGCCAGAAAGGCCATGTTTGTTTTCTTTGCCAACTCTGCACTAGGTTATGCAGTATCCATAATAAACCAGTCTGAGGTTTAAAGAAACAGCGTTCCTGAGTCTTCCTCCGTATGCAGCCGAGTGTGCCTATCTACCACACTTTACACTATCGTGATAACGGCGGGGAAGACCCTGGTGGACCTCTCTAGGCTTGCATAAGATCCATCTTTCTACAGAGTATTCATGGCACTCCAGGCTTTTCGTTTCCATGTGTGACACTGTCTAGTGGCTGTC
Source organism: Oophaga sylvatica (assembly GCA_033576555.1). Taxonomy (NCBI): domain Eukaryota; kingdom Metazoa; phylum Chordata; class Amphibia; order Anura; family Dendrobatidae; genus Oophaga; species Oophaga sylvatica. Next base: position 6,501,298 of record JARQOD010000006.1, read on the forward strand.
AGATCCACGCCTTGCACTAGATTTCCTGCATTCTATCTTTTCCATCTGTGACAGCTTGAAGCTAAATCAATTATAATTACTTCTAATTTTGGTTTGCGAATAATTTTAAGGAAATTTCAACTGCATATGCCAAGGAATTAAAATGTGGCTGCCTGGGACTTTCATACGAAAACCCCTTTCAATTAGTCTATACATTATTCAAAGTCTCCCTTCTGTCTCCATTGAATCTATATTTGTTTATCCCTTTTCTGTGCTCCTTATCTGGCTTAAAGCGAATGGAAAATATGACAAGTGGAAATGATTTTGTATCTTGGGTTGTGAGCAGCAGCTGCTACATTATGTGGAGACAATGCTATTGTACTCGCTTCTAAATCTGAGGGAACCATGAAGAGGCGGAATGCTAGTTATTGATGAGATACATTTGCTGTCATCCATTCATCTTATAGAAATTCAAGATTGATTTGAATTCCTTACACAAAGTCAATCAAAAACGTCCTTAAAGTATTAAATGGATTTTTAGAATCTCAAAAACCCATTTCCATATGACTTAATAGCGTTTATGCACATTATAGAGCAGGATTACCTGCATTCAGACCCCTTATATTACCTAGAGTGGAGGATCTCATTCTAAAACCAGTCCATGCATCTGTTATATGTCGGGGCAACTATGTGCATGGCCAGATGTAATACCATATCTCACCTGTAGTGGCCACTGCTAGAAAAATTAACAGCTGAAGGAAACTTCTTTTAGCAAAATCAGCTAATCACAATAGGTCAGGGGAGCAGGGTTGGTGGGATTTATCATATTAAAGGGAGATTTTTTATTTTGTGTATACCTTTAAATTCTCACATTAGTAGAGGGGTGTGTGAAGCTGTTAGGACACCCCCATGACTGTCCTGACAACCTGACTTCAATGGATCTAGGCTTTTCCATACAGCACATCACATGGGTTCTCTGACAGTGGCGGAATTTGAAGCTTTGGGGCCCCTATCGCGGGGTCCTTCTCCGGTATCACACAATCAACAGAGCAAGAGAAGTGCAAACAATCCCAAGACCTTTATTATAGGCAAAAAAAAGGTCCATAAACAATCCACCACACTGAGGATACAATAGTCCAGAACACGAATGCAGTTCAGTAACAGGATAAATGTCCCAGGAGATGAGTACAATAATCCAGACGACAGAGGATAAACAAAAGAAACCATATCCTTCTTTCTCTCTAACGTGCTGTGTCTTTACACCATCCTCACCACACAGGATCTGACTTCCACCTCTCAGTCCTCCTCACACCCCTCCTTATGTCCAGGGGTAGTCAGACCGCTTCGATGGCTTTCAGGCCTCTCTGACCTGGTAAAGGTGCCTCAGGATAAAGGCACTACAGGGGGTGACTTGCTGCATTTGGATAGCTAAGGGGTCATGAATGGACAATCAGGAAATGTTAGAAGGGGTTCATCAAAGGCATAGACACATTCAGGCTGCAGATGGTAGGTGAGCTAACTCAATTATCAGCCAAAAGGCTGATAATTGAGACTCTAGACAATATGTGGAATACACAGAATGATACCGGGCAACAAGATAACACCATGTAAATCAGTAAAATATAAATATACACAAAATGATACCCACAGAACATATCACACCATCACAGCCCCAATGAAAAATCTCCAACTATCACAAGTCAATTGGTCAAATGGACCTTTGTGTCTCCAAGGTCCTGGGGGCATTTTGCACCCAACATAGTTATGCACCTGTTTTCTTTACAACTCCCTTTCTCCCTGTATATTTTGAAGTCACAAGTAGAATTTTAATAAAATATAGATTACTAAGAGACATATTACAATGATACGGAGGGAAGTCTAACTCTTCACAAAAGAAGAAATCAGCTGAAATCTCAGGTGATCGGGAAGATCTGGGCAGCTGCACCTTTTCCTTAGAGTGGCCACTAAAGGAGGAATGTGGTATTACAAGGCTCCCTTACAAATGAGTGGTTAACTACATAAGTGGGGTCATAACATCATCAGCACCGCTCTCCTCATATGCCACATTGGAAACTGTTTGCCCTTTGGTTACTAGAGGAGAGTCCTCCCTCTGTATTTCCCCGAAAGGACACATGAGACTTTGTCCTGAGAGGCTTTGTCTATGGCCAGCTTATTTTACCAGGCATGCCGGGAAGTTTTCGTACGTACACGGCGGGTGAAATTCTTGTTTTTATGTTGTGATCGCAGTGTCAGACGCTCTTAATGACTGTAATTATTTTCTGTTTCGAAACTCAAAAACAAAAGCAAATTAAAGCAGAATAAAGAACAATGGAGAAAAGAAAACATGAGGCCGAGGAAGGAGAAGAGACGCGAGGGCTTCATGTTCTGATGAAACTAATTGGGTGAAAAAGTAAAAATGCTAAAAATAACCAGACCCTCCTGTGTCTCTGCAGAACTCCTGTAATTTACTCATCCAGTTGTCAACACAGGAATCTCTTTGACATTCTGCATAATCTTTTCCAGAAACGTTTCTGCGATTTCAGTCCTGAAGAAAATAGTGCACATAAATAAAGTGTAAAAGCCATCGCGCAGCCACAAGGTGTACCCCAATCAGGATACTTGCTTACAGCAGGGTATATGAGCATTATGTTTCTAACTTGGGTTTTGTCTGTTAAATGGCCACAGTGTGAACACGCTCTTATACGTTGCATGTATGCTAATTTGTGCTCCGGCTCATTTCTTTGGTTTTGCTGTAGTTTTTTTGTATTTTGTACAAACAGGGATGTGGCTCCCTCTTTTTGAGCCAAGTATTTCACCCCATGACTGGGATTCTGACCAGTCGGACCTCAGTCCTGCTCTTCACCATCTACATTGATGTCATCTGATACAAGGGGAGATTTTAACACTAGAGGTTAAGACCATCCCAATTTGGGTACACCATGTCGCATTTTACACTTTTTTTTTATCATTAACGGTTTTTTACTAATAACCCTATGTTATTTATAAGCACTATTACTATTTATTTAGTTACTTACTCACAGCAGGGTATAAGATCATTTTGCTTCTGTCTTAGGTTTTGTCTGCTAAATGGCCACAGGGTGAACACGCTCTTACACTGCATTGTATATAACTTGTGCTTCGGCTCATTTTTTTGGTTTTCATGTAGTTTTTTTGTACTTTGAGCCAAGTATTTAATCTGTATATCTTCCCACGGCTGGGAGTCTGAATTCGGACCCCGGTCCTGCTCTTCCCCATCTAAATTGAGGTCACCTGACACAAGGTGAGATTTTAATACTAGAGGATAGGATCTGTCACGCTGTCTAGCAGATGTATAAATATATAATGTCAGTAATCTATCAAGTGGGACAACATTCTATATAACATATAAATAGGTAACATTAACATGTATATATAGCATAGTATTACCTGACATAATATCCTGTGGGTCAATACTGAATCCTTTTCACGCTGTCTCTGGCTAGAGGTGGACCGGGGTCTATGCTGACCCTAAACTGGGGTCCTGACTAGTCCCTCTACCTGGAGGTACTGTTAATGGTACAGAGGTCCAGGCCACCAGCGTAAACCCTGTCTCCTATAAATCCCTGACCACTGTAATCTAGTCCTTAGAAGGACCCTGATTACCACCATAGGGAATGGACAGGTAAAGGTTAACAAACAGTATAGACAAACAAGACAGACAGGGGATAAAGTAAATACTGTCTTGCATACAACATTAAAACACAGAGGGAACACCAAAGGTCTAGGAGATAAACTATAAGCAAGGAGAGGAGAAACAACAAAGGAGCTCTTAGCTTAAGTCTTCTCAGAACCGATCCTATCTGCAGTCTGTATGAATGCTTTCACCGGCATCTAACCAGCAGACTGGCAGCTATATAAAGGAAGCTAATTAGAACATAATCAAAAGCAGCCGGGCGAGGCTGGACCTAGTCTTAGCAAAGAGCTAGGTAAAATTAACTCCCTCATTACCAAACACAAAGAAACAGCAACTCAGCTGCGAGAAGTCAGAATGTGCAATCGCGACAATCTTCGTGGCGATGCACCCATGACAGTACCCCCCCTTCTACGAGGGGCCTCCGGACCCTCAGGGCCAGGTCTGTCCGGGTAAGTCGTGTGGAAGGTCCGAACCAATCGATCTGCGTTAATCTCAGACGCAGAGACCCACGTCCTCTCCTCAGGACCATATCCCTTCCAATGAACCAAATACTGAAGGGACCGGCGATTCAGACGTGAGTCAATGATCTTCAACACTCGAAATTCTAAGTTACCATTGACCGCCACTGGAGGAGGAGGTAGAAGTGACGGTATAACTGGCGCCACGTACCTCTTAAGCAACGATTTGTGGAATACATTATGGATTTTAAACGTAGGAGGGAGGTCCAGACGAAATGCCACAGGATTAATTATAGAACTAATCCTGTATGGACCGATGAACCTGGGACCCAGTTTCCAGGAGGGAACTTTGCGTTTTATATTCTTGGTAGACAACCACACCAGATCGTTCACACCTAGGTCCGGACCAGACACTCTCCTCCTATCAGACCTCCGCTTGAAACAGTTCCCCATAGCACTCAGACCATTCAGCACTCCTCTCCAAACTGAAGCAAGTGACGACGAGAATCGTTCCTCCTCAGGAACCCCAGATGGACGGGTATGTGGGGTCTTAGAGCGAGCACAAACTCCACAGGACGCGACAAAAGTTATTACCTCTTTATTTAAGTTAGGCCACCAAAACCGGCGAGAAAGGAGATCCACAGTTGCTTTACTCCCTGGATGTCCTGCTAAAGCAGAACTATGATGTGCCTCGATAACTTTTTGTCTTAACTGATTAGGAACAAACAGTTTCCCTGGAGGTCCTACAGGGGCATCCCCCTGAGCCTCCAACACCTCCTCCTCAAGCTCAGAGCACACAGCCGACACCACCACTCCTTCCTGAAGGATAGGAACCGGGTCATCCGTCTTTCCGGCACCTGGGAAACTACGAGATAAGGCATCAGGAAGCAATTTTATTGAGCAGTCATACGTGCGATGAGGAGGTAACTTTTGACACCCCTCCTCTGAGAACATCTCCCCAAAGTCCTCCAGAAAAGGAGGCAAAGTCCTAGGCACGACCGCACCGATGACCGTGTTCATGCAGTTATTCTTGCAAAATTCACCCCACTGGCTTATCTTTCTGGATTGCCAATCAATCACTGGGTTATGGTTAGCCAACCAGGGAAGTCCCAACACAATAGGAGTAGGAAGACCCTCCAACACATAACAGGACAACTGTTCTTTATGTATTGCCCCTACTCGAAGGTCTATGTTATGAACAGCTTGTACAAAGCTACCTTGACCGAGAGGTCTGGCGTCAATAGAAAGTATAGGGATCGGTTTGGCCAATACACTCAGTTGCATACCTTGCACCTGGGCAAACCGAGCGTCCACCATATTAGCCCCAGACCCACTATCAAGAAGAACAGAAATCCTCTCAACTCTCGCACCAACCACCACCTCCGCAGGTACGAGAAATTGAGACGGACCTGGGGACGAAATACCTACTCCCAGGTTGTCGTCCACCACACAACCTGGGATTAACAGTTTTTCGGTGACTTTTTTGCTCAATGAGGCACGGAGGGACACCCCCCAACAAAATGTCCCTCTCTCCCGCAGAAGAAACACCTTGTCTTGCGGCGCACCGCCGATTCCCTCCTACAAAATGATGTCCCACCCAACTGCATAGGTTCCTCAGAACAGACCAGGGGAACCTCCATATAAGGGACTTTAGTAGTGGGTGGAGTAATAACAGGGGGCGGAGTTACCTCGCACCTCCCCCGAAGCCGTCTATCAATACGAATAGCAAGGGCCATAGCAGCCTCCAGTGACGGAGGAGAATCATACTGAGCCAAAACATCTTTTAATTTGTCAGATAACCCTTGACAAAACTGGCTCCTAAGAGCTGGGTCATTCCACTGAGTATCTGTGGCCCATCTACGGAACTCAGAAGAAAATTCCTCCGCCGGACGATCTCCCTGCTGTATCTTACGTAACTTTGTTTCAGCAAGGGAGACCCGATCCGGGTCATCATACACCAAACCCAGGGCAGCAAAAAATCGATCTACTGACTGGAGGGCCGGGGAGCCCGGAGGAAGAGAGAACGCCCAGGATTGAGGGTCCCCTTGTAAGAGCGAGATGACAATTCCCACCCTCTGCTCCTCACTCCCCGATGACCGAGGCCGTAGCCGAAAGTACAATTTACATGCCTCCCGGAAGGTAAAAAATTTGTCCCGCCCACCAGTGAACCTGTCCGGGAGAGCAACCTTAGGTTCAGATCTGGTTTGCTCCGGGGGGGACAAAACCTTGGACTTAATGTCCGTAAACTCCATGGACAATTTCTGCAACTGCAGGGCAAGCTGGGCTACTGGATCCATGGTAGCTGGGGAGAATCTATAGTTTTTGGGCCGGTGAAAATGTCACGCTGTCTAGCAGATGTATAAATATATAATGTCAGTAATCTATCAAGTGGGACAACATTCTATATAACATATAAATAGGTAACATTAACATGTATATATAGCATAGTATTACCTGACATAATATCCTGTGGGTCAATACTGAATCCTTTTCACGCTGTCTCTGGCTAGAGGTGGACCGGAGTCTATGCTGACCCTAAACTGGGGTCCTGACTAGTCCCTCTACCTGGAGGTACTGTTAATGGTACAGAGGTCCAGGCCACCAGCGTAAACCCTGTCTCCTATAAATCCCTGACCACTGTAATCTAGTCCTTAGAAGGACCCTGATTACCACCATAGGGAATGGACAGGTAAAGGTTAACAAACAGTATAGACAAACGAGACAGACAGGGGATAAAGTAAATACTGTCTTGCATACAACATTAAAACACAGAGGGAACACCAAAGGTCTAGGAGATAAACTATAAGCAAGGAGAGGAGAAACAACAAAGGAGCTCTTAGCTTAAGTCTTCTCAGAACCGATCCTATCTGCAGTCTGTATGAATGCTTTCACCGGCATCTAACCAGCAGACTGGCAGCTATATAAAGGAAGCTAATTAGAACATAATCAAAAGCAGCCGGGCGAGGCTGGACCTAGTCTTAGCAAAGAGCTAGGTAAAATTAACTCCCTCATTACCAAACACAAAGAAACAGCAACTCAGCTGCGAGAAGTCAGAATGTGCAATCGCGACGATCTTCGTGGCGATGCACCCATGACAGGATCGTCCCGATTGGGGTGCACCTTGTCACGGTGGGATGGATTTTACACTTTTTTGATCAAAACCATTTTTATTTACTAAGTGCCCCATGTTATTTATAAGCACTATTACTATTTAGTTACTTACTGACAGCAGGGTATAAGGTCATTTTGTTTCTATTTTCGGTTTTATCTGCTAAATGGCCACAGGGTGAACACGCTTCTATATGTTGCATGTGTACCAACTTATGGTCCTGCTCATTTTTTTGTTTTTTAGCTTTTAGACTAGTATGGGTCTTGTGTTATGGAATACTATTACCACAAAAAGACCACTACCAGGCACCTTGAACGGACGCTTGACCTATGAAGCACTTTCCCTGTTGTTTTTATTTCCCATTTAGGTCGGACTACACAGAATAGGCATCAATTATATAATCCTGTGCACATCCTTCGCTTACCCCTCACTAATCCCCCTAAAGTACCACCAAGACATCATTAAAAAAAAATTCCATCATTTTTTTTTTTTTGAATAATGTTTATTATATTCTATTTTGTTACCAAAATATAATCGTCTTCTGAACATTTGGTCTTAATGAAAGACGAAATCAGACAATACAAGGACTCCACAATAACCCTATTGTTCTACTGTAAATTACTCGGAAATATTTGGAAATTTTTATAAGACAAAAGTTCAGTTTTAGTTCTATAAAGTTCCACTTTGTTTTTCAAAAGTGATGCCAAAATCTTAATTACTTTCTAAGAAGCTCTTCTAAGCTATTTCCATGTACAAAGGAGTCTAATAAAGGGGATTATCAGAGAAGAAAAGAATGTAATATTAGTTTTTATAATGATTCTCACTTGTAGTGCTTATCCCTTAATCCGCCGTCTGATCATCCGGGAATTCCGGACAATCAGAGATTTCAGACAAAAGAAATATCCTTATCGGGAGGTGAACTCAGAGAAATAATTTAATGCGAGGGTCTATATTACCTGCAATAAAAAGGGGACATAGATATTCTGTGTGTAGATGAGGGAGGGGTCCTAAATACCAGACACAGTGCCCTATAGAAGTGTCAGCCATAATGCCCCATAATAATCACGGAGCTTCCATAATTGTGTCAACTCTAGGGCTCCATAATAATGGAATCCACAACATGGCTCTATGTGTGATTATACTATGGGAGGGGGCTCTATGTGTGATTATACTATAGGAGGGGGCTCTATGTGTGATTATACTATAGGAGGGGGCTCTATGTGTGATTATACTATGGGAGGGGGCTCTATGTGTGATTAAACTATGGGAGGGGGCTCTATGTATGATTATACTATGGGAGGAGGCTCTATGTGTGATTATACTATGGGAGGGGGCTCTATGTGTGATTATACTATGGGAGGGGGCTCTGAAAATAATTATACTATGGGAGGGGGGCTCTATGTGTGATTATACTATGGGAGGGGGCTCTATGTGTGATTATACTATGGGAGTGGGGCTCTATGTGTGATTATACTATGGGAGGGGTCTCTGAAAATGATTATACTATGGGAGGGGGGCTCTATGTGTGATTATACTATGGGAGGGGGCTCTGTATATGATTATACTATGGGAGGGGGCTCTGTATGTGATTATACTATGGGAGGGGGCTCTATGTGTGATTATACTATGGGAGGGGGCTCTGTATGTGATTATACTATGGGAGGGGGGCTCTATGTGTGATTATACTATGGGAGGGGGCTTTATGTGTGATTATACTATGGGAGGGTGCTCTGTATGTGATTATACTATGGGAGGGGGCTCTATGTGTGATTATACTATGGGAGGGGGCTCTATGTGTGATTATACTATGGAGGGGGCTCTATTGTGATTAACTATGGGAGGGGGCTCTATGTGTGATTAACTATGGGAGGGGCTCTATGTGTGATTATACTATGGGAGGGGCTCTATGTGTGATTAAACTATGGGAGGGGGCTCTAGTATGATTATACTATGGGAGGGGGCTCTATGTGTGATTAAACTATGGGAGGGGCTCTATGTTGATTATACTATGGGAGGAGGCTCTATGTTGTGATTATAACTATGGGAGGGGGCTCTATGTATGATTATACTATGGGAGGAGGCTCTAAAAGAATTATACTATGGGAGGGGGCTCTATGTGTGATTATACTATGGAGGGGCTCTATGTGATTAAACTATGGGAGGGGGCTCTATGTTGATTATACTATGGGAGGGGGCTCTATGAGATTATACTAGGAGGGGCTCTATGTGTGATTATACTATAGAGGGGCTCTATTGTGTTTACTATGGTAGGGGGCTCTATGTGTTGATTAACTATGGGAGGGGGCTCTATGTGTGATTATACTATGGAGGGGCTCTATGTGTGATTAACATAGGAGGGGGCTCTATGTGTGATTATACTATGGGAGGGGGCTCTATGTGTGATTAAACTATGGGAGGGGGCTCTATGTATGATTATACTATGGGAGGGGGGCTCTATGTGTGATATACTATGGAGGGGGCTCTATGTGTGATTATACTATGGGAGGGGGCTCTGATATGATTATACTATGGGAGGGGGCTCTATGTGTGATTATACTATGGGAGGGGGCTCTGTATATGATTATACTATGGGAGGGGGCTCTATGTGTGATTATACTATGGGAGGGGGCTCTGTATATGATTATACTATGGAGGGGGCTCTATGTGTGATTATACTATGGGAGGGGGGCTCTGTATATGATTATACTATGGGAGGGGGCTCTATTGTGATTATACTATGGGAGGGGGTCATGTGTGATTATACTATGGGAGGGCTCTGTATGTGATTACTATGGGAGGGGGCTCTATGTGTGATTATACTATGGGAGGGGGCTCTATGTGTGATTATACTATGGAGGGGGCTCTTATGTGTGATTAACTATGGGAGGGGGCTCTGTATGTGATTATACTATGGGAGGGGGCTCTATGTTGTTATCTATGGGAGGGGCTATGTGTGATTAACTATGGGAGGGGGCTCATGTATGATTATACTATGGGAGGGGGCTCTATGTGTGATTATACTATGGGGGGGGCTCTATGTGTTTTTATATATGGGGGGGGCTTATGTGTGTTATACTATAGGAGGGGCCTATTTGATTATACTAGGGGAGGGGGCTCTATGGGGAAATTATACTAAGGGGGGGGCTCTATATTGATTTAATGGGGGGGGGCTTTATTTTGGGTTATCTTTGGGGGGGGGCCCTTATTGTGATTATACTATGGAGGGGGCTCTTATGTGATTATAATATGGGGGGGGCTCTTTTGGGGGATTATACTTGGGGGGGCTTGTTGTGTTTATACTAGGAGGGGGTTATTTGTGTTATACTATGGGGGGGGGGCTCTGATGTATTATACTAGGGGGGGGCTCTGTATGTGATTATACTATGGGAGGGGGCCATGTGTGATTATACTATGGGGGGGGGCTTATGTGTGATTTTACTAAGGGGGGGGCTCTAGTGTGTTAAAATATGGGAGGGGGCTTATGTGGATTATACTATGGAGGGGGCTTATATGTGATTTTTTGGGGAGGGGGTTTATGTGTGATTATACATGGGAGGGGGGCCTATGTTGATTATACTTGGGGGGGGGGCTTTTTAGTGATTTACTATGGAGGGGGCTCATTTTTGATTATACGGGGAGGGGGCTTGTTTTATGATTATACTATGGGGGGGCTCTATTTGTGATTTTACTATGGGGGGGGGGCCCCCATTTTGGATTATACTATGTGAGGGGGGTCTATGTTGTTTATACTGGGGAGGGGGCTCGTTTATTGATTTACTTAGGGGGGTTGTATGTGATTAAACTAGGGGAGGGGGTTGTATATGATTAATTATGGGGGGGGGGCTTATTGTGTTTAAATTGGGAGGGGGTTTGTATTGTGTTATACTATGGGGGGGGGGGTCTGTTGTGTTTTAAACTATGGGAGGGGTCTTATATGAAAATTGGGGGGGGGGGCCTTTGTATATGATTATACATGGGGGGGCTTTTGTGTGATTATATATGGGGGGGGCTTGATATGTGATTTACTAGGGAGGGGGCTCTGTATGTGTTTAAACTATGGAGGGGGTTTGTATAGATTTTTTTTTTTTTATGGGGGGGGGCTCTTTTGTGTGATTATACATGGGGGGGGGATCATGTGTGATTATAGTAGGGGGGGGCTTATATGTGATTATACAGGGGGAGGGGGCCCTTGAAAATTTTATACTATGGGGGGGGCTCGTATATGTGATTAACTATGGGGGGGGGGGTTGTATGTGTTAAAACTAGGTAGGGGTCTGTATATGATATACTAGGGAGGGGGCTCATGTTGATTATACTTAGGAGGGGGCTCTTATGTGATTAAACTATGGGGGGGGGCTCTAATGTGTTTTTATATGGGAGGGGGCTCTGATATGTTTTACTAGGGGAGGGGGGCTCTATATGTGATTTACTATGGGGGGGGGGCTTGTATATGTTTATATATGGGGGGGGGCTCTATGTGGAAATCTTTTGGGAGGGTGCTCTATGTGTGTTATACTATGGGGGGGGATCTATGTGTGATTTACTATGGGAGGGGGGGTTTCTGTATGATTATACTATGGGGGGGGGGCTCTATTTTGTGTTTATATTTTTGAGGGGGGCTCTGTTATGATTATACTAGGGAGGGGCCCTTATGTTGTTATATATGGGGGGGGACTTTTTTGATTAAAATGGGAGGGGGCTCTATGTGGTTTTTCTATGGGGGGGGGCTTATTTGTGATTTTACTATGGGGGGGGGCTCTTATGTGAAATACTATGGGGGGGGGTCTAGTGTGTTTATACTATGGGGGGGGGGCTCTATTGTGATTTTTTTGGAGGGGCTCTTTATGTGATTATACTTTAGAGGGGGCTCTATTTTACCTGCCCTCGCTTTTGCACGTTACCAGCCTTCTACTCAGATTCTTCCCCTTTTGGCGTCAAGGACCCCCCCTTTCCTGGATTCCTCTTACCTTTCCAACCGACATTCGGGTTTCCCAATCCCACACCCCCTCCCTCCCCCCTCTCTCTGTTGGAGTCCCCAAGGCTTGTTTGGGACCCTCCCTTTTCCCCATTATCCTTGGGGGGGCAACTCATAAAGCCCCACGTTCCGTCCACCTTTATGGATGACCTCAATCCCTCTCTGGCCCGAAATTACTTCCGCATCCAAAATCCGGGTTTGTTATCGTTTTCCTCCTTCTTTCCCCCCGTTTCCCTCAAACCAAATGTGGAAAAAAATCTGAACTCATCTTTTTTCCTCATCTCACAGATCTTTTTACCGAATCTATCACATTTAAAGAATCACGTTTCCCCCGTACCAGAAGTCCGCTGCCCCGGAGTAACCCTTGACTCTGCCCTGTCCTTTAAACCCCCAAAACCAAGTCTTTCTAAAATCCTGTCGCCTTACTCAAAAATTTTTCCCGAATCCTCCTTTTCCCCCCCCTCAATCACAAAAAACTTGGACGCCCTCACATCCCCGCCTCGACTACTGCAACACCCCCTTTTTGGCCCCCCTGTAACAGGGTTATTAGGTTTCTGGCACCCGGGGGGAAGTTCGGTTCGGGGCCCCCCCCCCCGCTCACATGCGATTTGCACCTTTGCATTCCGACAAACGCTCTCCCCAATGCTTCAATGTTTAGTGAAAAATGAGGAAGAGGAAAACGAAGCTCGTTGTCAAAGGATCATAAATTGAAAATCGTATGTAGTGAAGTGTCAATTTTGGTGACTACTGGAACCGCAGGGCTGAAAACCTGACATTGCACCTTTTGAAAATTCTAACGAAGCAGCCACTTTTAAAGATTTCCCTTACCGGTGGCGAGAGTACCGGGATTCAGCGCAAGCGTGATTTTATTCTTCTGGCCAATTCCCACCAGACGTGCCAGCATCGCTCTGTTCATTTTCATTGAGTGGGCCCCCCACTCTATCAGTGTGACTGTGATGTAAATCCCCACGAGGAATCCTAAAAGTGTGCAGTGCGCCTGTGAGAATTCGAAATTGATATTCTCATGTTTTTTTTTATGTTTTGGGGTTTTAAGGGGCGTCCAGGTTTGTGCTGATCTGCATGCATGTCTATGTGGGTGCAAATCGCACAGACATGGGAACCCTTTTAAACTCCTAACAATAAAAACTTTTAAAATTTGTAAATTTCACAAATAAAATTTTTTATCCCGGTCCCTTTTAAAATGGCGTCTTGGAGTCTTTTTCCCCTTTCTCATTTGTCCAGACCTATGATTAGTTTTTCTAACTTCTCTGCAGACCCCCTCTTCTCGCCCTTTTGACCAACTTCGCCGTTTCCCTTAAAGACAGAAAAGTTATTTATGCCCCTAAATAAAAATATCTGCATAACTGTTTACCCCACAATTCCCCCCTCCCCCACCTGTTCCCTCACATCCCCCCCTTACCATCGTCTCCTCAATTTTTTACCCCTCATTCTTATGTCTGCTCAAACCCTACCCTGACCCCCAAAATGTGTCTGCCAATCCTCACCCCCCTCCCCTACTGTGCCCAATACATTCACCCGTTTCAATTCCCCAAATGTCTGCCCATCCCCCAATGTTTCTTACTTTTCTGTCTTCAGTCCTCAAAACCCCCCCCCATTAAATCCCCTCCCCCCCCCAAAAACCCCCAACTTAAACACCCCCATTACCTCCAAACCCCCCTCTTTTACCCCCTCCACCAAATCCCCCACTTAAAATAACCCCCCCTCCCCCCTCCAAACCCCCATAAATAACCCCTCCCCCCTCCAAATCCCCCCCGCTAAAA